>MCJB01001704.1:4224-19092 GCA_002018475.1 Nicotiana obtusifolia
GCTGTTATCTCGAGGGTTTTGGTTGACAATGGCTCTAGTGCAAATATTTGTCCTTTGTCTACTCTGCAAAAATTGAAGATTGGCACTGTGAGCACGTGATTTTTGCCCTGCCCGAAATATTCCTACAAAAATCAATAAATAGTTTTATAAATAATATTTAAATTAATGTCACATCTTAGGTAAGGTTAGGAGTTTAATTAGTAAGTAGTTTAGTTATTAAAATTAAAAAAAAAGGGAGAAAGGGATTTAAAATCCAGGAAATAAAGAAGAAAATCGTATTGGGCTAGAGTTAAATAAGCCCAAATCAATTGGCCCAATTCCTATAAAGCCCAACCTAACCTAACCCTAAAGGGGGCTTCCCTTCCCCAAAAAGAAAAAAGGGGTCGGTTTGTTGAAAGAAGGGGGCAGAAAAAAGGAAAGGGGAGGGGACGCTAGCAGAAAAAAGAAAAAGAAAAAGGGGGTTTCTCTTCAGGTCCCCTGGCCAAAATCTCCCCTTTTCCCATTTCTTTTCTCTTCTCCTTCCTCACTCTCTCAAAAAGATCCCACTGAGGCTCTCCTCTCTTCCTTTTCCTCGATCCGCCGCTGCCCTCACGGCTATTCACCCATTCACCGATGCCATTGACGGAGCTCACACAGACAAAGGAGAACAATCCTCATCTCTCTCTTTCTCACGCCTGTTAGCCCTCTTTCTCGCCGGTCAGCCGCCGGATTTGACCGCTGGCGGGTCTGGTTGGTCATCCACGACCCTCCCCTTTACCTCCCTTCTCATTTTCGTTGATGGTTTGGTCGAATACCCACTAAACGAGCCAAATCTGACCGGGGACGCCATGAAATCCGACGACCTCGAACTAAAGCTGGGATCTGATTTTGGAAGTGAAACCCGTTGCTGATTGCTGCTAGCTAACTGCTGCTGCTTGGACAAAATTGCTTGTGTGCTCGTTTAGCATAGGTAAGCTTCAAATACCTTGTAATTTTGAATTGGAAATGTGAAGGAGTTGCTTTCCCTAGGGTTCTGTTTTTACTGTCTTACTCGAATAGTTCGTTTTTGACTAATAATCAGTTCTCGTGTTATGTAAGAGCAATTGTCATATATGGCGGTTTACTATTTGCTGCTCGTTATGCTCTTTACTGTTTAAGTACCCCAATATGTACTGATGTTGGTCATGTATATGCTTGGTCGATTGTTTTATACCATGATAGGTCGCTGAATTTCCTCCCTTATTTTCTGGTTTGTTTGGGCCTAGATTTCTCCTCCTTGTTTCTGTTTCAGAAGTAATTCATTTACGGCTACTTGACTAGTTTGTTTTGGTTTGTTAAAGATGAAATCACTATCGCTTTGTCATAGTTCCCTAAATGTTCAGTTTTCGGACAGGATTTTTCATACGATTTGTTCTCAATAAAAGTGCTTGAATCTGGCCTGTTTGTGATGATGCGAAAATGGCTACACCAGAAGTAGCATATTTTATGTTTTAATTGTTCTGTTAACTTGATGGCCAATTTGCCGCAATTAATTTATGAGGATGGATTCAGTTGAAATGGCCATCATGGGAGTTACATTATCATCTCTGCGGGATCATTAATCATTTTCAGTTATAACCCATTTGAGTTTCGTCTATTTTACGGCTATATTTGCAATTGAATTCCATGGTTCGTACTTGAGCCTTTATTCATTGTTCATTGAGCTAGGCATACTGTTGACATAGGCGTTTAACACTATGTAGTGATAAAATCCATTATAGTTAGCAGAGGTGTGCCATGCAATTCTATAAGTAATCATCAGTGGCCCTCTTAATTAATTACGTGTAGTATCAACATAAACAAGCCTTGACTTTTAAAACTTTAGTGACTAGATCTTGAAAGCAATTAATTACGTTGTCACTATGGGTACGGTTCCCGTGACATAGTGACAATGCTAACTTCGGGGGTGCCTTTTAGGTGACTCGATTTAACAACTTTAAATAATAAAACTTTCAAACTAATAGAGGTGTGCCACATAATTAATGATGATCATCAATAGCCCTTTAATTAGTTAAAGCATGAGTTGGAATGATTATCGTCTCAAATATTGATGACTCGTTTCTAGGTATGATTAATTACGTTGTCACTATGGGTACGGCTCCAGTGACATAGTGACAATGTTAACTTCGGGGGTGCCTTTTAGGTGGCTCGATTTTTAAACAAATTTGAATAATATAAAATAATTACAATTAAATTGAGGTGTGCCATACCAAATAAATATGCAAACATATGGCCCTCGCTAACTAAACACATAGAAAAATCGAGGCGTGCTATTTAGCAAATTCCATGGCCCTCGACAAATTAAAACACGTAGTCGCTTTAGGCGCGTTGTTCTAACAATTTCCTAAATTCGGGTGCGCATTTATGTGACCCAAATCCAAATCTCGATGTTTAATTAAAAGGTGTTACAAATTACGGGTGCATTTATGTGACGTGATTGGTGGCATATTTTGATTGACATTGCAATTCTCCAATAATTTTAAAAGCGGAAAAGCGGAATAAAGTAAAATGCACTGTAGGATAATAACAGGTATTTAAAATTAGATAATAAGCCAATTACAACAATAAGAGACCGTGCTAAAACCACGGAACCCAAGGGTGCCTAATACCTTCCCGCGGGTTAACAGAATTCCTTACTTAGAATTTCTGGTTCGCAGACTTCTTTATGAAAGTCAAACTTTTCCTCGATCTGGGATACCGGTGACTTGGAACACCAATTTAAATTTCCAAGTGGCGACTCTGAAAATAATAAATAATCCCATTTCGATAAATGTCACTTTAATTGGAAAAACTCATTTTATACATTTCCTCTCCTCGGGGAGTGTACGAAAAGAGGTGTGACAGGCACCGAAAGGATCCGCTTGAACAGTGTGTGAGTTCGAGGCTTTGATGGAGGAGGTAAAGATTCTGTTGGAGACATAATGCTCGAATTGTCAATAGGGCCAGTTGAGTTCACCATGGAATTCCAAGTGTTAGATGTAGCTGTCTCCTACAATCTGTTGTTGGGAAGGCCATGGATACATGCTGTTAAGGCAGTCCCGTCCTCTCTGCATCAAATTGAAGTTTGAATGGGACAGGCAAGAGATAGTTGTGCACGGTGAGGAAGATTTACCAGTTGGCAATGACACGATTGTTCCGTTTGTTGAAGCTGATGATGATAAGAGACCTTGGGTTTTTCAAACTTTTGAAACAGTGTCTGTTGATAAGATCACTGAAGGAAAATGCATTCCGGGTCCCAAGCTATCCTCTGCATCTGTCATGGTTGCGAATAAAATATTGAAGAATGGTTTTGTGCTGGGCAAGGGTCTGGGATCATCTCTGCAAGGTATTGTGCATCCAATATGCCCCAATGGGAATTACGGTACGTTTGGTTTGGGATTCACGCCCACAGAAGGAGACATTAAAAGGCTTAGGAATCCAAAACAGAAAGTATGGTCTCTCTCCAAGCCCATCCCACACATCTCCAAGTCTTTTGTCAAACCAGGAGCCGAAATACCCCCGACCTCCTTAATCCTAGAACCGGTGGTCGATGTTGATGAAGAGATGGTCAAGGGGTTCCAAAGACTTTTCAAAGAGGTCGGTATGGTGGAGGTTGGTGAAGGCTCTAGATGTGCAGCTCGTTGGCCCAAACGTGAAGCTTAGCAATTGGGAAGTTACTCCTTTCCCCACCAGGAAGGAGTTTTGGTAGTTTGATTTATTTCCTTTTCTGTTGTCTGGATTATTCCAGGGTTGTAATCCAGATTTTTAGTTTTGCTTATTCTGACACTCAAACCTTTCTATCCTTTTATTTCAATGAAATGCAATTTCCCGTTTTTCGTTATTCTTAATAATGTTTTATTTTATTTTGTTCTTTTGTACAGTTCTTTTTATGCTGGTTGCAATGACATGACATGCATGAGGAATTTTCAGTCAAGTTTTAAAAGCCAATCTAATTCTGAAATGAAAATCCAAGAAGTAGAATATGATGATGAAATAGAATACGATGAAGAAGCAGCATTTGAGCAAATTAGTAAAGAGTTAAAACAATTTGAAGAAAAACCGAAACCTAATTCGAGTGAGACTGAAGCAATCAATTTAGGGGACCAAGATGATGTTAGGGAAACCAAGATAAGTGTGCATCTAGAACCACAAGTGAAGGAGGAAATAATCAAAATATTGTTTGAATACAAAGATGTCTTTGCCTGATCGTATGAAGAAATATCGGGTTTGAGCACTGATCTGGTAGTCCATAAGTTGCCAACGAATCCAGCATGTCCCCCTGTCAAGCAAAAGTTGCGAAAGTTTAAGACTGATATGAGTGTGAAGATCAAAGAAGAAATCACAAAGCAGCTTACTGCAAAGGTCATTCGGGTCACTCGATACCCTACTTGGTTAGCCAACGTTGTGCCAGTACCAAAGAAGGATGGTAAGACTAGGGTCTGTGTTGATTACCGTGATCTCAACAAAGCAATCCCAAAGGATGATTTTCCATTGCCGAACATTCACATTCTAATCGATAATTGTGCCAAGCATGAGATTGGGTCTTTTGTGGACTATTACGCTGGATATCATCAGATACTGATGGATGAGGAAGATGCAGAAAAGACAGCATTCATCACGCCATGGGGAACGTACTGTTATCGGGTAATGCCATTTGGTTTGAAGAATGCTGGGGCAACTTACATGAGGGCGATGACCACCATGTTTGATACATAGGGAGATTGAGGTTTATGTAGATGATGTGATCATAAAGTCAAAGAAGCAATCTGACCATGTCAAAGATTTGAGAAAGTTTTTCCAAAGGCTCCGCAAGTACAATCTCAAGCTCAATCCAGCAAAATGTGCATTTGATGTCCCGTCCGGTAAACTGCTGGGATTCGTGGTCAGTCGACGCGGTATTGAGCTGGACCCGTTAAAGATCAAAGCCATTCAAGAATTACCACCCCCAAAGAACAAAACAGAGGTGATGAGCCTACTTGGAAGGTTAAATTACATCCGCCGGTTTATTGCTCAGCTCACGACAACCTGTGAGCCCATCTTTAAGATGTTGAAGAAGAATGCTGCAGCCCAGTGGACTGACGAGTGCCAAGAAGCATTTGATAAAATCAAGAGGTACCTGTCGAATCCTTCGGTGCTGGTCCCACCAGAGCCAGGAAGACCTCTAATTCTCTATTTGACAGTCTTGGACAACTCTTTTGGTTGCGTGTTGGGTCAGCATGACATCACAGGAAAGAAGGAACAAGCAATCTATTATCTCAGTAAGAAGTTTACTCCCTATGAGGTTAAGTATACATTGCTTGAGAGGACATGTTGCGCCTTGACTTGGGTGGCACAAAAGTTGAAGCATTATCTGTCGTCCTACACCACTTACCTCATTTTTCGCATGGATCCTTTAAAGTATATTTTTCAGAAGCCTATGCCCACGGGAAGACTTGCAAAATGGCAGATTTTACTTACAGAATTTGATATCATCTATGTAACTCGGACCACGATGAAAGCCCAAGCCTTGGCCGACCACTTGGCCAAGAATCTGGTGGATGACGCATGAGCCATTGAAGACTTACTTTCCTGACGAAGAGGTCATGTATGTTGACAAGGTTGACCATGATGAAAAGCCAGGTTGGAAACTTTTCTTCGATGGAGCTGCTAACATGAAAGGGGTCGGAATAGGGGCTGTACTTATCTCTGAAACATGGCAACACTACCCTGTAACAACTCAGCTTCGATTTTATTGCACCAACAACATGGCTGAGTACGAAACATGCATTCTGGGTCTGAGGTTAGCTATTGACATGGGGGTCCAGGAGATACTTGTTCTGGGAGACTCAGATCTTTTGGTCCACCAGATTCAAGGAGAATGGGAAACTCGAGATTTGAAGCTCATACCTTACTGACAGTACTTGCATGATCTTTGTTAACACTTCAGGTCAGTTGAATTTAGACATATTCCCAGGATTCATAATGAGATTGCTGATGCCTTGGCCACCCTAGCGTCAATGTTACATCATCCAGACAAGGTTTATGTCGACCCCATACATATTCAGGTTCGTGATCAACATGCCTATTGTAATGTGGTGGAAGAGGAAATCGATGGCGAGCCTTGGTTCCATGATATCAGGGAATACATCAGGTCAGGGGTGTATCCGGTATATGCTACAAGTGACCAAAAAAGAACCATTCGACGTCTGGCCTGTGGATTTTTCTTGAACGGAGGAATCTTGTACAAGAGGACTCCGGATTTAGGATTGCTGAGGTGCGTAGATGCTAAAGAAGCTTCAATTATCATGGCCGAAGTACATTCTGGAGTTTACGGTCCACATATGAATGGGTATGTATTGGCAAAGAAGATACTTCGAGCAGGTTATTACTGGCTCACCATGGAAAGGGATTGTATCAGGTTTGTTCGCAAGTGTCATCAATGCCAGGTACATGGTGATTTGATTCATTCTTCCCCATCTGAGTTACACACAATGTCTGCACCTTGGCCCTTTGTTGCTTGGGGCATGAATGTTATTGGGCCAATTGAGCCGGCAGCGTCAAACGGGCATAGGTTTATTTTGGTGACCATTGATTACTTTACCAAGTGGGTCGAAGCTGTAACTTTCAAGTCCGTAACCAAGAAGGCAGTGGTGGATTTTGTTCATTCAAATATCATTTGTCGGTTCAGAATTCCCAAGGTGATCATCACAGACAATGCTGCTAATCTCAACAGTCATTTGATGAAAGAGGTATGCCAACAGGTCAAGATTATGCATCGGAACTCCACTCCGTATCGCCCCAAGGCAAATGGAGCTGTTGAGGCTGCCAACAAGAACATAAAGAAGATACTTCGTAAGATGGTTCAAGGTTCTCGGCAGTGGCATGAAAAGTTGCCTTTTGCATTACTGGGTTATTGCACTACTGTTCGCACCTCAGTGGGTGCAACTCCTTATCTGCTGGTATATGGGACTGAGGCAGTTATACCTGCGAAAGTTGAGATTCCATCTCTTAGGATCGTTGTAGAAGCCGAAATTGATGATAACGAGTGGGTCAAAACCCGGCTCGAGCAGTTGAGTCTGATGGATGAGAAATGACTGGTTGCAGTATGTCATGGTCAATTGTATCAGAAGAGAATGGCTAGAGCATACAACAAAAATGTGTGTCCTCGGAAATTTGAAGTGGGCCAGATGGTATTGAAACGCATTCTTCCTCATTAGGTTGAAGCCAAAGGCAAATTTACCCCGAATTGGCACGGACCATTCGTTGTGACGAGAGTGTTGCCTAATGGTTCCTTGCATTTAACAGACGTGGAAGGCAAATGTGTAGATATGGCTATCAATTCTAATGCAGTTAAGAGGTACTATGTATGATTTCTTTGCTCATCTTCAATTGTATTTTGTACTTGGCATGTTCGAAGTTGAAATGACGAAGGTGTTTTATTCCGCTACCCAAACACTTTCATCCTTCGCTACCCTTTTGAGCCTTATTTATTTTCTTTCATATCCCTCTTTTGGAATCAGTAGCAAAAATAAGAAAAAAAAAGAGAGAAGAAGAAGAGAAGAAAGAAAAGAAAAGAAAAAAAAAGAAGAAAAAAAAAGAAAAAAGAAGAAAAAAGAAGAAAAGAAAAAAAAAAGAAAGAAGAAAAAAAAGAAAAAAAAAAGAGAACAAAACAAATAACTTTCTTCTGAACTACGTTTGACCTGATTCCTTTTTAAGGATGCGTAGGCAGCCTTACGGTTCGGTCTCATCAAAATAAAAATGAAAAATTCCCTCAGACCCCCAAAGAAACTGGGGCAGAAGTTTCGGATTCGAAAAGATCTGATTCCAAAAGTTGTAATTTTATCCTTATTTCCTCTTGAATTATTTTGAGCCTTCATGCCATCTTTTCTTTCTAACCTTGTCCAAAAGCCTACATTACGGTCCAAAGAAAGACCTTCCGATCAATCTTTGAGGATGCCGGTTCAAGTGAGATAGTGACATGATTTACATCAGGGGCAACACTTCATTCGTGGGTGCATGAGAGAAAGTTAAAATGAGAGAGTCTTATTGGTGAAAACCCTCACGGGCACCGTAAGGCGATGGTGAGATGAGAGAAATTTAAAATGAGAGAGTCTTATTGGTGAAAACCTTCATGGGCACCATAAAGCCACAGTGAGACAAGAGAAACTTTAAAATGAGAGAGTCTTATTAGTGAAAACCCCCACGGGTACCATAAGGCGATGGTGAGTTGAAAGATAAACAAATAAAAGAAGCTTGTTGGTGAAAACTTCCGGGACACTACAAGTCGAGCAAGCTCGTAACTTTACAGAGAAATTGGATCAGTGAAAAGCTGGTTTATAAGGTGTAGAGTCATGCCATGAGCTGAATATGATTGATCGGACGGATTAGGCTGATCAATCCGAAGTACATGTCATGGTCATTGGAGCTGGCTGTTTCCCTCAGATAAGTCTTTCCTTTTTGAATTTCCTTCGCATAAACATTTGTGTTCAAAAATTTTCCTTTGGTCTTTTTGTCCCAAAATCATTACACTTTGCTGTTGAGTCTATCTTTATGAATTTCTTTCGAATTAGCCCACGTTAAATAAGCAGGAAAGAATTTTAAAGCTTACTACCAACTTCTAAATTGCACAAAGTGGAGCTCAGCCAAACATATCACAAGGGACATAAATTAGAATGAGTAGTATGCAGATAATTAAAGTTCAGGCAATAAGGTGATTTTTGAGTTTTGAGAAAATACAAGGACGCAGCAACGTCCAGAATGAAAATGTAGTGCAACATGTAAGGATAAGAAATTCGGGTCATTCAGAGATTGTGCGATCCGGTCCCAATCAAAGGACAAACAACTCTTTGCTCGTTTAAAGCAGCTGATCAGGATGAAGCATGGCCGTCAGCAAAAGCAGTTCCCCAACAATGACGCCACAAACTAACCATCGTATTTTTCAGACTAACAAGATTTTATTTATCTGAAACATGGGGCATGAAAATTTGTCAATCCACAAGGCCCTCTTGTGAAGAAGACATGGCTTGGGAGGCAAAAGTTTCTGTTCAGAATCCTCCAAGAAGAGAGAGTGGTTCAGGTAAATTCATTTTTCGATCCTCAGGACCCTCCTGGATAACGGGATATAGTTTAAAGGTTCTCAGGACCCTCCTGAATAATGGGACTTAATTTTAAAATTTATCAGGACCCTCCTGGATAATGGGACTTAGTTTTAAAATCCCTCAGGACCCTCCTAAAAATGGGACTTAGTTTTAAAATTTCTCAGGACCCTCCTGGATAATGGGATTTAGCTTTAAAATTCTTAGAAGTCTTTAGGTAACATAATTTGATTAACGTTCGCAGATGTACCCGGGTTCCAATCTGGGGCAAAAAAATTTCTTTTGTTTTGTTGTTTTGTTGTAATATCAGGCGCCCACCTGATAACGAGGGAATACATTCAAGTTTTAGCAATCAGGAGGGAATACATTCAAGTTTTAGCAATCAGGCGCCCACCTGGATAACGAGGGAATACATTCAAGTTTAGCAATCAGCCGCCCACCTGGATAACGAGGGAATGCTTTCAAGTTTTAGGAATCAGGCACCCACCTGAAAAACAAGGGAATCCATTTCAGAGTCATTTCAAATTCACAAGAAGCATCAGGAGCCCGCCTGAAGAACATGGTCCATCTTTTCCAGTTCTATATTGAAGATCAAGGAGAAATTCAAGGAAGATTCAAGACAAGAAGTAAATAGGATCTTGTATTTTTCTTTTGCTTCTACTGTAATTTTCCCTTTTATTTTTGATGTAATGGCAGGAACCGCGGACGGAACCTCGACGACACTTCACTCGACTCCCTACCTCGGTACTTCATTGCCCTTCTCACTTACGAACTACACGTGGCCTGATTCCTTTGTAACCAAGGATATGTAGGCGGCTCAAATACCAGGGCTCTGTCACATTCCCTTTCCTTTAGTTTTGGTTTCTTCAAGTAGGGGTCGGGTAAAAAACATGTCTTGTTGTTCTTTGTCTGAAAACACTCCGTGTTTCTCGTCAAAGAGGGGCAGCTGTAGACATGTAATTTTTGATCTACGCGTTAGAATCATCTCTAATAGTCATAGTACTTTTAGAATAATTATTGGAGCCTATTTTGTAGGAATTTGGTTTATAATTAAACTTAATTCTGTTTTAGGTACAAAATTGATAATTCAAATATATAGTCCCAACTTTGCCTTTAACAATGTTTTATTTAATTCAATCAAAAGTCTTATTTGTGGGTATTTTAAATTAGATTTTCAGCTTGTTTTGGCCCAAGTTTGGCAAATTTTTGAAGCCCAAATTCAAATAAAGCCCAAAATTCAACAATAGACCCAACCCATCCTTCTCTCTCTGCCACGCATGATAACGGATTCTGACAAAAAAAGATAATCTCACCCCTCATGCAATATACAATCCACGACCTCCCCACTGATCCTTCACTCAATTACACACAGAAGGGAGGAGATTTTTCCGGAGGAGAGGATTTTTTGTTTTGCTTGGGGAACAAGAACAGAGAGGGTTTTGAAAAAAAGAAAATTTTAATTTTGGGGAAGAGAAAAACTTGACGCCTCTCTTCTTGCTTTAGTTCTTGGAAGGTCCATAAAAACCACAAAAAACACATAAAGAATATGTCTCTTTTACTCTTTTTCTACTTCATCCTTTCAATTTCAATGTCGATTCAAAAATCAGAGTTTAAAGGAAGTCTCCAGTTGTCGATTAGAGCTTCTGCTCGAAGTTCATTGAGGTCGGGTTGAGCGGTTTGCGGTCCCTGAACTGGGAACTGATTTTCATTACGATCTCGCATCATTGTACTCGTTGGAAGTGACTTTTAGCAAAAGGCAATTACGAATTCTCACTCAGATTCATCTTTTGATTCTCGTTTAAATCCGTTTTTGTCATTTTTGATAGTTTGTTTCATCATTTGATGCTTCTGTGTTTGTCACTTTATGATTCTGTTTTGTCGCTGAGGGATGGTGTTGGGTTGTTGTTTGCATTTAATTTCTTGTGTTGCAATTGTTGAAAGCTTCATGTTCGTTTCCTGAGCTTATTAGATGAGAGTTGTATAACATAACTAGCTTTAAAAAAAATTAGACCAATCTATTTTTGGAGTTAAATCTGCGACGCATAACTGATATGCGGTCCGCATTTTGACTTGACTATCGCAGATTTGAACCTTACCCAGGATTCTGATCTGATTTGCGATCTCTGCGTGCAATCTGCGATTCGCAAACACGATTTGCGATCGCAAATAGGATCGCATTTTGACACTGGACACTGCCTAAGATTTTGTTCTGATCTGCGACCACCCTTATGCGCAGAATGCGATTTATCTTTCTTTACTTTTGATCTTATTTTCTTATTCTATTACATTGCTCGCTAGTAGCATGTTTAGGCCGATCACACTTGGGTAGGCAATACTAGGACATTTTGTTATTTTTTTGAGGTGAGAGGTCATTCCCTAGTTAAATTTATCCGGGGAACGCCTCGATAGACTTATGTATTTGACATTCTGGGGAATGCCCCGAGGTATTTGTCTGTGAAGACCCAAACTGAAACTCGTAGTATTTTCGTTCTGTTTTCCTTCTTTATTAGGTGGGAATGATCTCAAACCTCCTGCATGTTTTTTTCTTTCAATCCAAATGTATTAAAAGCCAGCTAAATCGAGTACGCAACCGTGACTTTCACGGGACCCGGGGAATGCCTAATACCTTTTCCCCGAGTCAAATGAACCCCCTTACCCGAACCTCTAGTATGAACTTGGCTTTGAGTCTAAGTTCTAAGAATGGTGGTCTGGAACACCGGAATCAATTGTTAGATGGCGACTCTAAATTTTCCTGATTAATCCTCTCTTTGTCACTTTCAAAATTGAAAACCCCTTTTACGAGTTTTATTAAGCTTTTTATCAACAAAAAAAAATGATTTAGTAAAGTCTCGCTCCGAAAAAATGAGGAGTGACAGATACCATAATAAGAAAAAGAAAATCACGTAGTAAATTTGCGCCTATATATTTGCTGCAACTTCCATGGAGCTTTTGTTCAATGGAGTTTGATAGAAGTGAGACCTCTTTTGTTTAGTTGAACTTTTTGTTCGGGTCGGATTAGTGTTTGAAGCGCGCTAGTACGAAAAACTGTTAGATATGGGTGGGTCTTTTGTATGGGTTAGATGTTTTAATTTTGGCCAATAAAAAGTTGCCACGTTAAATTTAAATAATAATTATTTTTAATTCAGCATTGACCTAACAGTCAAAGGGCATACGTGAACCAAAAAGGTGGATGAAGGGTATTTTTAAACCTTTTCCAATAGTTTAGGGGCATTTTTAACCCCTTTCCTTTTTATATTTAAGATTTTTTTAAAAATAAAGCAAAATCCTTTGCATTATTCCTATGAGAGTCTGTAGTATTGAATTGTCTCACTGTTGTTCTGAAAGTATGTAAACTTTATGTAAACTATTAAGATTCAGAAGGCAAGTCCATTGCACTTTTCAACTATTGCATGCAATTCATTATTTTTAGTGTTCATGAAAACCAAAATGCCAAGAGTGTGAAAATATTTATAAATAGCAATCACTTTGCTTTCCTCCATTTTCTGCGTAGCAGGTAACAACTACTTGCTAAAAAGAAATTATGGAAATATTCAAAGTGATCCAGAAATGGACTTTAATTAATAAGATGATAATTGATAGATCCAGCTGTTAAGAGTTGTGAATAATTTTTAGTCTTTGATTATCAATCAGACCAATTGAATTGGTCCTTTGAACAGCTCTTTACAAGCAATTACTTCCCTAGGAACGTTACTATAAATACATTGGCCACTGAATCCTTTTAAGGCATCACCCTTCAACACTATTTCCTTTCTTCATCTACCCCTTCAAAAAATTCTGACACTTCAATAGTCATATTAGGGAGGGTAGCGCAGGAATTTTCCGGCGAAATGAGTCGGTTTTACGGTGGAGGCCCCGCCAAGGGTCGTCGACATTTACCGCAAATCTTAGTGGCATTGACCATATTGGCGGTTGCTAATATAGTGTCAGCAGATCCTTACATATATTCTTCTCCACCACCTCCAGCATACGAGTACAAGTCACCACCACCACCGTCTCCTTCTCCGCTACCACCTTATGTGTACCAATCTCCACCTCCTCCATCACCTTCTCCCCCGCCACCATATGTGTATAAATCACCACCTCCTCCTTCGCCATCTCCCCCGCCATCATATGTGTATAAGTCTCCTCCACCTCCATCACCTTCACCCCCACCACCTTATGTGTATAAATCACCACCTCCTCCTTCACCATCTCCTCCGCCACCGTATGTGTACAAATCTCCTCCTCCACCATCACCTTCACCACCACCTCCATATTATTATAAGTCGCCACCTCCACCTTCACCATCACCTCCACCACCATATTATTATAAATCTCCACCACCACCCTCGCCATCACCACCTCCACCTTACTATTATAAGTCTCCACCGCCACCTTCTCCTTCACCTCCTCCACCATACTACTATAAATCTCCACCACCTCCTTCACCTTCACCTCCGCCACCTTATTATTACAAGTCTCCGCCTCCTCCATCACCATTATCACCACCACCATACTATTATAAGTCCCCACCACCACCTACTAAATCACCTCCTCCCCCATACTATTACAGTTCTCCACCACCACCAGTAAAGTCTCCTCCTCCACCATACTATTATTCCTCACCGCCACCACCAAAGAAATCACCCCCGCCACCATATCACTATACATCCCCACCACCACCAGTTAAGTCTCCTCCTCCACCATATTACTATTCCTCACCACCACCACCCAAGAAATCACCTCCTCCCCCATATCACTATAATTCCCCACCACCACCAGTTAAGTCTCCTCCTCCACCATATTATTATTCCTCACCACCACCGCCCAAGAAATCACCTCCTCCGCCATATTACTACTCTTCTCCACCACCACCAAAGAAATCACCACCGCCACCATATCACTACTCTTCCCCACCACCACCAGTAAAGTCACCTCCAACTTCATACTACTACACCTTGCCACCATCATCAAAGAAGTCTTCTCCCCCACCATACTATTACACTTCACCGCCACCACCTACTCATTACTATCCTCCACATCATCATTTGGTCGTCAAGGTCGTCGGAAAGGTTTATTGTTTTAGATGCTATGATTTAAAATACCCAGAAAAGTCTCATGGCAAGAAACACCTGAAAGGTACCGTCTTTATACCATGCCCACCCTTTTTATTTACTTTTTACTTATCATCAAAAATTTATTTAATTATATATTTTTCTTTTTGTTGCTTTATTAAGAAAAAGGAATAAGAATAATTAAGTAAAGTTAGTTTTATATTATGAAAAAGACAAATTTGGTTATAAGGTTGGGACATATATGTTAGCAGCTTAATTATTTTAGTGTTAATTAATATATTATTTTTTTACATGAATTAGGTGCTGTTGTTAAGGTAACTTGTAAGGCTGGTGACAAGAAAATTGTGAGTTACGGTACCACAAAGATCAACGGCAAATTCAGCCTTACTGTTAAAGGATTTGAATATGCCAAATATGGAGCAAAGGCTTGCAAGGCTAAACTACACAATGCACCAAAGGATTCAAATTGTGACATTCCTACAAACCTTCATTGGGGAATAAAGGGTGCTAACCTTAAAGTGAAGTCAAAGAACTATTATGAAGTTGTACTTTATGCAAAACCATTTGCTTATGGCTCGAAGACACCTTATGCAAAATGCAAAAAACCTATGCCTACGCCTGCTCCGTACTACTACAAATCTCCTCCACCTCCATCGCCGACTTATATTTACATGTCACCACCTCCCCCAACCCCGACATACATTCACAAATCTCCGCCTCCG
>MCJB01001705.1:0-14352 GCA_002018475.1 Nicotiana obtusifolia
TAATACCTCGGACATCATCCGGCAATTAGGAACATAATTATCTTTGCATCTCGGCAATGTCACAAATATCGTTCAACAATTATAATGTTAATATGCAACAATTATCAACATACGACCCACGGTCATGTATGACACCAAAGTATAGATACCCGTCACCATACCTATACAAGGTTCTCAACGAGAAGCAATTTAGCACATAGCACATAGTTTCTAGTTCCTCAAGCTAAGGCTAGAACGGGCGCTTACCTCGCTTGGCAATGGGATTCAAGGTTTCGACAAACCTTTGCCTTGAAACCTTGCGTCCGAAGGCTCCAAATCTAATCATAAACAATTTATTACGGTTAATACCCATAATGGACACCAATTTCCATTGAAATTCACAAACTTTCCGGGTAAAATCCCGAAATTAAACTCAAAATTGACAGTGGGGCCCACTTCTCGTAATCGTATAAAACCCAAAAAATGTAATGACCCATTCCAATACGAGTCCATGCATATAAAATTTGTCAAATTCCGACACCGGATTGACCTTCAAGTCCAAATTTTTGTTCTTGGAAGATTTGGAAGAAAAAAATCTGATTTTTCTTCCATAGATTCATGGATTCATGATGTAAATGAGTATGGAATCATGATCTATGAAGGATTTATGATAAGGAACACTTACCTCGATGTTTTCCTTGAAAATCGCTTCAAAAATCGCTTCAATCCGACCTCCTCTCCTATATGTGGCTAACTAGTACAAGTTTGATGCATGTCTATCCTGTTGATTTGAAAACTGGCATGTTTCTTGTTTACCATAAGTTCTTTTGGTATTGTGACTGATACTCGGCATGTTCAAGATTTCTCATGCTCAACTAAGTGATTGCTCGATCATGAACCTGTTCTGTTATTTTCACTAGGCTTTCTTGTTAAAACTTTCATGCGAAGGTTGTGCTCTACTTGTTCTTGTCTATGAGTCTACTAGATTCTCATGTTTAAATCTCATGTCTAAAGTTCGTAGGATAATTGTGACAACCTGTTGTGCCGGAGAAGCACATTTGATACTAATCGCTTAGATTTTTGCTTGTTTTAAACGCAACTTCCTTTTTGTAATTATGTAAAAGAGCAAAAGGCATCGCCAAGCAGGTTATGCTATCCCAAAACCCATATGCGAGCAGCATATCTCACAATGAGATCACAGACCAAGACAGATTTATGGGCAAAGATCGACGTCAGAAATGCGGTCTCATATGCGGTCGCATTTCTACAATGCGAGCCGCATATCTCACACTGTGATCGCAGACCAAGACAGATTTCTGGGCAAAGATCGACGTCAGAAATGCGGTCTCATATGCGGTCGAATTTCTACAATGCGAGCCGCATATCTCACACTGTGATCGCAGACCAAGACATATTTCTGGGCAAAGATCGACGTCAGAAATGCGGTCTCATATGCGGTCGCATTTCTACAATGCGAGCCGCATATCTCACACTGAGATCGCAAACCAAGACAGATTTCTGGGCAAAGATCAACGTAAAAAATGCGGTCTCATATGCGGTCGCATTTCTACAATGCGGACCAGCAAACCATACCTCACACTGAATGCGGTGAAGGCTAGGCTTACAATCTACAATGGCCATATCAAAAATGCGGACCGCATGTCTGTTATGCGACATGAATGTGGTCGCATATTAAACCTGAAAGGGGCGTTTTGTCCCGATTTTTTTTTACCCTCTATAAATAGAAACCAGTAACCATTGGCTATGTAAAAACCCACTGTCGTTACCATCTTAGAAACATCTCCAAAATGCCCTTAAATAACAGCAAAATCAGCCTCGAAAATATGTCCAAATGAGACTTGCTTGGACGGATTCTTAAAATGGGAGTTTCGGCCATTTTAACATATTTGGAGCCATGGAGCTCGGATTGAAGCGAATTTTGAGGCGACTTTCGGGAGATTTTCAAGGGAAACGTCGGGGTAAGTGTTCTTAACTCTATTTTGGTCAAATTACCCCAGTATATCGCTATTTTTAGTATTTAATTGGTGATTTAAGTTAGAAAAATTGTGAAAATCCTTAAGTTTAGATTTAAGATTTGGAGGTTGATCCGATGTCGGAATTCGATAACTTTTGTATGGTTGAACTCATTGGGAGATAAGGAACCCGTTGATGTGAAAATTTCTAAGCTTCGAGAAGTGGGCCCGGGGTTCGGGTTTTGCTAATTTCAGAATTTCTTGGTATTTTTTGATTATTTTCGCTTGGGCTTTGTCCCCTCAGCATATTGTGATGTACTTGTTCTAATTTTGGGTAGATTCAACGAGCGTGGAGGCCAATTCGAGGGGCAAATGCGTCGCGGGCTAGGGATTTAGCCGGTTCGAGGTGAGTACTGATTGTAAATGATGTTATGAGGGTTTGAAACCCTGGATTGTACATCGTAGTGCTATATTGAGGTGAGATACACATTCGATGATGAGAGTGGGGTCGCTTAGTACTGGGGATTGTGACTTGGTCCGTCCCGATTGATGATTTTTACCGCGTATTTGACTAAAATTTATTCGTTATCATCATGATTTGGGTTGATTGCCATATTTGGGCTTCGTGCCAATTATTTGAACCCTTCGGGGATTTTTATCACTGTTTCCTTACTATTTTGACTTATTACTTGAACTCAGTCATGTTGTTTTTTACTGTTTTACAACTCAGCCACTTTTACTCAGTTTTGAGACTTAAATAATATTTTAATGATATTTTTGGGCTGAGAACTTGTTACAACCCATAAAATACGTACATTTAATTAGGCCAAAGGGTAGTTTACGTAAAAGGAACCGAGAACCCGGAAAAATGGTTTAAAGTTAAGAAAAAGAACAAAAGTGTCAAAATGCGGTCAAAATGCGGACCGCATAACACAAATGCGGACCGCAGAACTAACATGTTCCATCGCAGAATGGAACAGAGTTCTGGGCTGAAGCTGTGTCAAAAATGCATCCAGAATGCGGACCGCAGAACTGAAATACGGACCGCATAATTGACACCCCCATCGCAGAATGAGGCAGAACACTGGACCAAACCAATGTCCAAAATGCGACCAGAATGCGATCGCATTTTGGAAATGCGAACCGCATTCTAGCCCCTTCTGCGTCGCATAATGCGACAGATTTTTTAAGGTGAAATCTGCGACCAAAATGCTGACCGCATACCCTGTCTGCGGCAGGTATGCGATCACATTTCTGACATTTTTCAGGTCCGTGTGCCACTTACACCTAGGCCTATAAAAGGGACCCAAAACCCGTCCCTTTCTCATTTTTCTAAGTCTGAACATAGCAGAAAGCCCCAAAAGACTTTTCTCAAAGACCTCACATCAAAACAACCAAATCCCTCTCTTGCAAACACTAAATTGAAGAAGGGAAGTGAGGAATTGGAGAACTAAGGGAAACCCTAGCTGAATTTTCCCCTCCTTACAAACCCACATTGAAGTCAAAAGCCTAGAAATTGAGGAATAGAAGAAGAAGGTCAAATAATTCACATGCAAGGTAAGCTACTACTCCCTTTCATGTGGTTTTCCCCTAAATATCCATGATAGGTGGTTGTATGCCTCTAAGAACTTATGATAGTATGACTAGAAGCTATGAAATCAAAATAGGTGGAGTTAAACGAAATGGGTCATGATTATTGAGGATTGAAAACAGGTTGCATGTGTTGTAAATACATTTAACGAAGTAAGGGGAGAAAGGTGTAAAGAGTCACCACATGAAATTTGGGAATTTGGTTATGATAGCCATCATGCGTAGTGAGTAACCGTTGAGTTGTTCGTTAATTGTAGATTAAAGAATTGTGGCAATTTTCGTAGCTTGAGAACCGACGCAATAAGTTCCAGGTATGTAAGACTATACCGTTCTTTCTTTTGCACGATTTCTATCAAAATACAATACCTCGGAGAACATTCTATTCTTAGAAGCTAGTATTGCTTATGTTGTGTTTCCCTCTATGGAATGATTATTCTTGCTTCGTGGTAACAATGTTGACGGAAGTCTTTGAGTCCCGTAATTATATTGCTAAAAAGGGTATTCTTAATTTCATGAGAAAGAAGGGGTGATAATTGTAACAAGTCAAGAACGCAAGTCATAAATAAACTCGCAATACATGACGTGCTTCTCATATATATATATATATATGTGTGTGTGTGTGTGTGTATTTATTTTACTCTACCGAGCCGCGCTATAGTCGGCCGGGTACGGCACCTATTGTGCAACCACTGATCAGTTGGGTTATGATCGAGCCTAGTGATGGCCGAGTATGTTATGACTGAGCCTAGTGATGGCCGGGTATGTTATGACCGAGCCTAGTAATGGCCGGGTATGTTATGACCGAGTCCAGAAATGGCCAGGTACGATTATGAGCCCATGGAGGCATGTGTGTGATTGTACGAGGTAACGGTTATGTAAACGATTTCGGTAACATTAAATGTATATGAAAATGACAAGCCCACAGTGGCGCAGATAGTGGGTTAAGGTAACGATTATGTAATGCACCCGGTAATGTGAATGTAATTGAAAATGGCAAAACTCGCAAAGGTAATAGTATAATGCTGTAATGATGGAAATAGGCTTACAACAACGACGAAATGGAAGCATGTAATTAGACATAAATATTACCACGTGTTACGGTTAGCCGCCCTCAGAGGTAATTCCTTTGTTACGAGTTATATGTTTCTATCCTGATGTCTATATTACTGCTCATATATTGTGTTTCATGTCTTACATACTCAGTACATTTTCCGTACTGACGTCCTTTATCTTGTGGACGCTGCATATCGTGCTGTAGGTCCTAATAGATTGACAGACGGAGCTCCCCCACCGCAGTAGGCCACCAGTTCAGCAGATATTGGCAAGACTCATCCTTCGGGCTTGCTACATTTTGGTATGCATTTGTATAGACATCTTGGGGCGTGTTGGGGCCCTGTTCCGACTTAGGATGTTTATTGTCTGTTCTAATAGAGGCTCAATAGACAATACCAGTGGTGTGTAGACAGTGATTGGCTATGTATAAATAGGTGTCAAGGTGTATCTATGTTTTGTAAATCTTATGCCTAAATACAGTGACACGTTTCCATGAATGTTTGTATGTATGTATGTGACCCCAATGAGAGGTCCAATTGAATGATCTTCCTGTTTGAAATAATAAGATAGCTGAAATGAAGGGTTCGCCGGTACTCTGCGAGCAGGGTCCTGTGCCCGTGTCGCGGGCCCGCCGGGCGGGGCGTGACAAGAAGTGGTATCAGAGCAAGGTCGTGTCCTAGGAAATTGTCTATGAGCCGTGTCTAGTAGGGTCTTGATTATAGGTGTGTGTTGCGCACCACATTTTATAATCAGGAGGCTACCTGACAATTAGGAATGTTACCTTCCTTTTGAATCTAGATCGTGCTTAGAGCTAAGTAAGTCGTAAGTGTTCACCTCTAATGCTTGCCTTGTTTTCCTACAGCGATGCCTTCGGCTAGGAAGAAAACCAATAGTAGACTGGTTGACATGAATGCCGGAGAGGGGACCAGTCAGGTGCCCCACATGATGGAAGGCCAAAGTGAGACGCCTTCTCAGACCTCCTATACTCCTCCTCCCCCGGAGGATATCAGAAGCCGCCTAGCTTCCCTAGTCCCTTCTTCCAATGCTACAGACCAGGACTTGCGAACTGCGGTCCAGTTGTTGACTAGTTTGGTAGCTTCTCAAACACAGAGGCAGAATACCGATGATGCTGATAAATCGGGTAGTACCAGAGTTCGTGTATTTATTAACCTAGATCCTCCAGTGTTTACCGGGTCTGATCCTAAGGAAGACCCGCAGGATTTTATTGATTAGATTCACCGCACGCTGCGGGTTATGCATGCTAGTGATACAGAGGCAGTAGAGCTGGCTTCTTATCGGTTACGAAATCTAGCAGTCTCCTGGTATGATAGTTGGGAAAGATCCAGGGGTCCAAGTGCTCCCCCACCTATGTGGAATGAATTTTCTGAAGCATTTCTTCATCACTACCTACCAGTTGAGGTACGACGGGCCAGAGCTGACAGATTCTTGAACCTTAAGCAAGGTAATATGAGCATACGAGAGTACAACATGCAGTTTGACTCATTGGCAAGGTATGCTCCCCACATGGTAGCCAAGATGGGCGATAGGGTCCATCTGTTTGTGAACGGATTGGGGCCCCACTTGATAAACGAGTGCACTACGGCATCCTTGATAGAGGGCATGGATATTTCTCGTATCCAGGCTTATGCCCAGACGTTGGAGGATCGTAAGCGCCAACAAAGGGTAGATAGGGAGCATGATAGGGACTAGCGTAAGAGGTCAAGAGTGGCAGGGTATTCTGGAGATTCCAGAAGTAGTATGAGGCCCCATTCTTCGAGGACCTCAGCACCACCTGTGTCTGGTGCCCCTCGACAGTTTTAGAACTCGCGAGCATCAAGCTCGCCATATCACAGAGCTACTAATATGAGATCTTCCATGCCTCGCTGTGAGCAGTGCGGCAGGACCCACTTCGGGCCTTGTCGTCGGGGTTCGGATGGATGTTATTACTGCGGACGGCCTGGCCATATGATGCGGGATTGTCCTAATAGGAGAGGTGGTGGCATGGTTCAGCCAACCGGATCTGTGTTTGGCTCTTCATTATCTATTCGACCTCCAGTACGAGGTCCTCAGCAGCCATCAGTTCATGGGGGAGGCAGCGGTACAATGCCGGGCCCAAGCAGTGTTCCAAACCGAATATATGCTCTAGCGGGCCGGCAGGACCTCGAGTCATCTCCGGATGTTGTCACAGGTATATTATCGGTGCTTTCTCATGATGTGTATGCCTTGATTGATCCCGGGTCCACGCTATCTTATATTACTGATGCAATATTAAACGCGGAAATAAGAAAACAAAAGAAAGAAGCAGGACGCTCAATGAACTATCAAGACAACAAGTAGGAACTAGTCTACTTACCTTCTTGAAGAAGTCACGAAGTACCTATACTATATGAACAACCCTCAAGACAACGATGGTCTTGCAAACTGTTCGATCAAACAAGGAACAAGTTCAATTTTGAATCATACCAAAATTGGACAAGTTAATTCACACGATTTTGGGAGCAATGTGCTGCCGGTTCTTGATTGATAATAATGTCAAAAGGTATCAAAATAATGAAGTGTTTAGGCTTATATAGAATGAGCCTTTACCTAAATCAACTAGGAAAAGAATAACTAGTTAACCTAAATCAACTAGGAAACAACTAATTAACAAAAAGGCCACAATTTGGCTAAGTTTAAGAAATAGTCATGCAGGACTCCAAAAAAAGTAAGAATTAATGTCTTCCATAACTACATAATAATACAACATAAACACAAATGTACATCTTCAACACAAGATTTGTCCATAGCAAGATTTATGGAGGCTTGGATCTTCTCCAAGGCTAACCAACGCCTTTTCTTGTCTTGTTCATAGATGGTATTGATAACACTTGATCAAATTTATTTGCAACATTAAACGCGGAAATAAACGCAGAAATAAGAAAACAAAAGATAGAAGCAAGACGCTCAATGAACTATCAAGATAACAAGTAGGAACTAGTCTACTTACCTTCTTGATGAAGTCATGAAGTACCTATACTATACGAACAACCCTCAAGACAACGATGGTCTTGCAAACTGTTCGATCAAACAAGGAACAAGTTCAATTTTGAATCACACCAAAATTGGACAAGTTAATTCACACGATTTTGGGAGCAATGTGCTGCCGTTTTTGATTGATAATAATGTCAAAAGGTATCAAAATAATGAAGTGTTTAGGCTTATATAGAATGAGCCTTTACCTAAATCAACAAGGAAAAGAATAACTAGTTAACCTAAATCAACTAGGAAACAACTAATTAACAAAAAGGCCACAATTTGGCTAAGTTTAAGAAATAGTCACGCAGGACTCCAAAACAAGTAAGAATTAATGTCTTCCATAACTACATAATAATACAACATAAACACAAATGTACATCTTCAACACAAGATTCGTCCATAGCAAGATTTATGGACGCTTGGATCTTCTCCAAGGCTAACCAACGCCTTTTCTTGTCTTGTTCATAGATGGCATTGATAACACTTGATCAAATTTATTTGCATCAATTACTCCCCTTGTGGCTGACAAATTTGATATTGCACCCGAATTACTAAGCAATCCCTTTGTGGTATCCACTCCAATAGGAGATTCCGTAATTGCCAAGAAGGTATATAGAGGTTGCACAGTGACGATCTGTAATCGTCAAACCTCGACGGATTAAATTGAGTTAGAAATGATTGATTTTGATATGATAATGGGGATGGGCTGGTTGGCATCATGTTATGCCAGTGTCGATTGTCATACAAAGGTGGTTAAATTCCAGTTTCCTGACGAACCTGTCCTTGAATGGAAGGGAAATGTTGCTACGCCGAAAGGTAGGTTTATTTCCTACCTCAAGGCAAGCAAGATGATCTCTAAGGGGTGTATCTACCACCTTGTCCGCGCCATGGACGCGAAGGCAGAGCTGCCTATCTTACAGAAGATTCCGGTAGTCAATGAATTTCCGGATGTCTTTCCAGATGAACTCCCAGGTCTTCCTCCTGAAAGAGAAATTGAGTTTGGTATCGATGTGTTGCCTGACACTCATCCAATTTCTATTCCTCCGTATAGAATGGCCCCAGCAGAATTGCAGGAATTGAAAGTACAGTTGAAAGACTTGTTGGAGAAGGGCTTCATTAGGCCTAGCACTTCACCTTGGGGTGCACCAGTCCTGTTCGTACAAAAGAAAGACGGATCGTTACGAATGTGTATCGATTATCGTCAGTTGAATAAGGTCACCATAAAGAACAAGTATCCACTTCCAAGAATTGATGACCTGTTCGACCAGCTCTAGGGAGCTAGATATTTCTCCAAGACTGAACTGCGCTCGGGGTATTTTCAGTTAAGGGTCAAGGAGAAAGACATTCCGAAAACAGCCTTCCAAACTAGATATGGGCATTTTGAATTTCTAGTAATGTCATTCGGGCTAACAAATGCCCCGGCTGCTTTCATGGACCTCATGAACACTGTATTCAGGCCTTATCTTGATGTGTTCGTGGTGGTATTCATTGATGATATTTTGGTGTATTCCCGCTCAGAGGCAGAGCATGTGGGTCACTTGCGAATAGCATTGCAGACCCTTCGGGACCATAGGATATATGCGAAGCTCGCCAAATGTGAGTTTTGGCTGAACTCAGTGGCATTCTTAGGCCATGTGATATCTGATGAAGGTATTAGTGTCGATACCCAAAAGATCGACGCAGTCAAGAATTGGCCAAGGCCTATTACACCACCAGAAGTCCGTAGATTCTTGGGGTTAGCAGGATATTACAGGCGGTTTGTAGAAGGATTCTCTTCTATATCCACGCCATTAACTAAGCTGACCCAGAAAGCTACCAAGTTTCAATGGACAAATAGTTGTGAGCGGAGCTTTCAGGAACTGAAGGATCGATTAACATCAGCTCCGGTTCTTACTCTTCCCGAGGGAACTAAAGGTTATGTTGTATATTGTGATGCCTCCGGCATAGGTTTGGGATGTGTGCTGATGCAGCATGGGAAGGTAATTGCTTATGCTTCAAGACAATTGAAGAAGCACGAAAAGAATTACCCGACTCATGACTTAGAATTGACTGCTGTGGTATATGCATTAAAGACCTAGCGACACTATCTATATGGTGTCCATGTCGACATCTACACAAACCACAAAAGCTTACAATACATCTCCAGTCAGAGGGAGTTGAATTTGAGACAACAACGTTGGCTTGAATTATTGAAGGACTACGATGTTGAGATATTGTATCATCCGGGCAAGGCCAATGTTGTGGCCGACGCTCTCAGTCGCAAGTCAATGGGGAGTTTGGCACATATTGAAGCAGGTAAGCGAAGTTTAACTAAGGAACTTCATCAGCTAGCCAGCATGAGAGTCAAATTGCTAGACCCCGAAGATGGAGGTATTGTGGTGCATAACACATCTGAATCATCTCTTGTAGCCGAGGTAAAGGCACGCCAATACGAAGACCCCACCTTGATGCAATTGAGAAAAGGCATTCAGCAAGGTAGGATCTCAAATTTCGAGATCGCAGGGGATGGGACCTTGAGGTGTCAAGGCCAATTGTGTGTGCCTGACGTAGCGGATTTGCGAGAAAGGATCATGAGGGAAATTCACCAATCCAGGTATGCCATCCATCCTGGCTCAACCAAAATGTATCATGATGCCAAGGAACAGTATTGGTGGAGTGGAATGAAGAAGTCAATTGCGGGATTTGTAGCTCAGTTTCCTAATTGCCAACAGGTAAAAACAGAACATCAGAAACCTGGTGGACTGCTTCAGGATATAGAAATTCCGACTTGAAAATGGGAGGTAATTAACATGGACTTCATTGTTGGATTACCTCGCTCCAATCGTGAGTTCGACTCCATCTGGGTAATAGTGGATCGGCTTACCAAGAGTGCTCACTTCCTACCAGTTAGGACAACCTACACAGCTGAAGATTATGCAAAGTTGTATATCAAGGAAATCGTTAGGCTTCATGGGGTACCAATGTCTATTATATCGGACAGGGGAGCCCAATTCACAGCTAACTTCTGGAAGTTTTTTCAGAAAGGTTTGGGTACGCAGATAAATCTCAGCACCGCTTTCCATCTGCAAACTGATGGGCAGGCTGAGCGTACCATTCAGACATTAGAAGATATGCTGCGAGCATGTGTCCTAGATTTCCAAGGTAGTTGGGATGACCATCTCCCACTCATAGAATTTGCCTATAATAACAGCTACCATTCCAGTATTAAAATGGCGCCATATGAGGCATTGTATGGGAGGAAGTGTAGGTCGCCAATTGGGTGGTTCAAAGTTGGTGAGACTGAACTATATGGACCGGATTTGGTCCATCAAGCTGTTGAGAAAGTACGATTAATACAGGGACGATTGAAGACTGCACAAAGCGGGCAAAAGTCCTATTCCGACATCCGACGTCGTGATTTGGAATTTCAAGTTGGCGATTGGGTGTTCCTGAGAGTCTCCCCCATGAAGGGTGTCATGCGTTTCGGGAAGAAAGGTAAATTGAGCCCAAGGTACATCGGTCCATATCAAGTTCTTCGCCGAATTGGAAAAGCTGCCTATAAATTGGAACTACCATCCGAAATGGATTTTGTCCATCCGGTATTCCATGTGTCCATGTTGAGGAAATGTGTCGGAGACCCTTCACGGGTCGTTCCCATCCAAGACATACATATCACAGAGGATCAGACATACGAAGAAGTACCGGTGGCTATATTGGACCGACAGGTCCGCAAGCTAAGAACAAAGGAGGTAGCTTCGGTCAAAGTGTTGTGGAGGAACAGAAATATGGAAGAAATGACATGGGAAGCAGAGGAAGAAATGAAGTCTAAGTACCCGTACCTGTTCCCCAATGTAAATAATGAAGGCGCCGAGGAGACGCGGGAAGAATGAAAAGAGAAGCATCCCCATGAGGTAAATAGAAACTTGAGATACTTTTCATTATTACCTTTCATTTAATGCTGGGATTGTGGCATCCGAACGAAGCCTATAAAAGCTAAAACCCCTCCCCTTGTAATATTACCTTTCATAGATCCATACATTCGGGGACGAATGTTCCTAAGGGGGGAGAGTGTTACAACCCGTAAAATACATACATTTATTTAGGCCAAAGGGTAGTTTACGTAAAAGGAACCGAGAACCCGAAAAAATGGTTTAAAGTTAAGAAAAAGAACAAAAGTGTCAAAATACGGTCAAAATGCGAACCGCATAACACAAATGCGGACCGCAGAACTGACATGTTCCATCGCAGAATGGAACAGAGTTCTGGGCTGAAGCTGTGTCAAAAATGTTAAAGAAATGAAGAGATTAATACCACTAAAACATGAATACCATGAAAAAGCCTTCCCTAAAAATTAATAGATAATAAAATGAATTCCGCACCCCGAAAATTGGTATTAGAGCAATTTATTAAAAGAAATGGTAAAAGATATTTATGAATATGAATACGAATAAAGATATATAATATAAAAAAAAATAATGAAAAAACATCCTTCGTTTAGAACACTAAGTTTTCATAATAATCATAGATGGAATCTTTTAAAATATAAAAAAAAATAACAAAATGGATTACTTTAACAAAAAGAAATCATTCATTAAGATAAAAGTATAAGAAAGATTCTCTTAAACAGTTTAATGAACATAAAAATAATTTCAACCATTATCTACAAGTAAATAAAGAAAATATTAACAGATTTACTTGTCAATTCTGAGATAAATATAAAATGAATAAGGAAGAATATGCAGTAAGAGAAAATACATATAGAAGCCAAGAAGCAGTAGAAATAATTATAATACACTCTAATTTAGGTAGAAGATATAAGAAAATAGGAGACCAATTATACTTAATGCCAGAAAAAGAATCAGCTAAGATAGAAGATAGTTTAACGGCTATGGTGAGATTAGCAAAAGAAAATGAGGAAATTGATAGAAATAAAGAAATTGAGAAAATTAAACAACAAACGAAAAAAGAAATACAAAAAATAGAAGAAGTAAAAAATACCAGAATAATAGAATTAGGGAAAGAACTAGCAATGTTAAAATAAATATATGAAGAAAAGATAAAAGAAAAAGCAAAAAGAAAAGAAGAAGAAGAAGAAGAAGAAGAAGAAGAAGAAGAAGAAAGAAAATTAGCAGAAGAAATAGAAAAGTTTAAAACATAAATATAATTAGAAGACCAAGAAGTAAAAATAGAAGAAATAAACGAAGTAGATTCAGATATTACTATAGAAGATCATTGCTCAGAAACTAGTGAAACATATACATAACATATGAAAAATATGGAATTAGAAATAAATACGGGAGATATAGATACTAAACCCTCTACATCAGGAAAACAAACTGCTTATAATAACTATGAACACTATAAAACAAATAAAACTCTATGGCATAAACAATTACATAAAAAATGGACACCTAGACAACCAATAGAACAATATAATTTCCTAGACTTAGATTGCGTAGAAGATATAAATAAAACAATCCAACTTTGGAGTGGATATATGGCAAAACAACTAATAGATAATAAAATAACAATAATTGATGCACCAGAATACATAGAAAGAACCTTGTTAAGAACAGTAAAAATATGGATGCAAAATATGACAGATGAAAGTAAAAATATATTACGAAATATCAAAAAATTAACCAATGAACCCATAATTTCACCTATAGAAATATTACATAAATATGAAATAACAATAAGGAATGAATTTAGTAGTATGCCAACAGAAATAGAGGAACAACAGAAAGATAAAAAGATGTATAGAAATTTAATGAATAAATTAACTATCTGCAATATGTGCTATTTGGATGAATATACTTGTGCTTTTAGAGAATACTACTACAAAGGAACATATACAGTTGATGAAAGTAAAGACATAAGAAAACTATACTGTACTAAACTACCAGAACCCTTTAGTTCAAAAATTATAACAGATTGGAATGATGCAGGATTAGCAGATACCTTAGGAGCTAGAATAAAATTTGTACAAAAATGGTTTGTAGACTTGTGTGAACAGCATAAAGAAAATATGAAAATAGAAAAAATACTGATGAGAAACTTAGCCTGTTGTAAAACGAAAGTAGCACCTCAATTTGGTTGCACAGATAAATACTACAAAAAGAAACTACGAAAATATAAGAAAACACCTTATAGAACAAAATACAAGTATAAGAAACCTAGAAAAAGATATTGCATAAAAAATTATAAACATAAAAGACCACATAAACAAAAGAAAACTTTATCTGAATGTAAATGCTATAATTGTAGAAAACTAGGACCCCTAGCTAGAGAATGTAAAATACCTAAAGACCCGAAGAAAAAACAAATAACTGAAGTCATAATAGAAAATGGCGACTATACCCAAATAGATTATATAGACTATGAAATAGAAAGTGAAGATAGTATATACGAATTATCCGAAACTGAAATAGCAACTGATATAGAAGAAGAAGACGTAGAATATGACTGAAAACGATATACAAATAATTAAACAAAAAGAATATCAAGATGAGGAATCATATGAACAAAAAATAATCTTCGATAATAATATGTTTGAACAAATAAAAGGTAAAGAACTAGACTTAAGCGTAGATAAAATTTTAGAAGTACCTATAATAATAAATTGGTTAAAAAAAAACAGAAGAAATAAAAAATAAAAGAAAATAGAATAGAAAAAGAATTAGCAATGTTAAAACAAATATATGAAGACAAGCTAAAAGAAAAAGAAAAAAGAAAAGAAGAAGAACAAGAAAGAAAATTATCC
>MCJB01001706.1:10525-22183 GCA_002018475.1 Nicotiana obtusifolia
CTCATCCTTCGGGCTTGCTACATTTTGGTATGCATTTGTATAGACATCTTGGGGCGTGTCGGGGCCCTGTTCCGACTTAGGATGTTTAATGTCTGTTCTAATAGAGGCTCAATAGACAATACCAGTGGTGTGTAGACAGTGATTGGCTATGTATAAATAGGTGTTAAGGTGTATCTATGTTTTGTAAATCTTATGCCTAAATACAGTGACACGTTTCCATGAATGTTTGTATGTATGTATGTGACCCCAATGAGAGGTCCAATTGAATGATCTTCTTGTTTGAAATAATAAGATAGCTGAAATAAAGGGGTTTGCCGGTACTCTGCGAGCAGGGTCCGGTGCCCGTGTCGCGGGCCCGCAGGGCGGGGCGTGTCAAGAAGTGGTATCAGAGCAAGGTCGTGTTCTAGGAATTGTCTATGAGCCGTGTCTAGTAGGGTCTTGATTATAGGTGTGTTGCGCGCCACATTTTATAATCAGGAGGCTACCTGACATTTAGGAATGTTACCTTCTTTCTGAATCTAGATCGTGCTTAGAGCTAAGTCGTAAGTGTTCATCTCTAATGCTTCCCTTGTTTTCCTACAGCGATGCCTTTGGCCGGAAAGCAAGTTAATAGTGGACGGCTTGATATAAATGCTGGAGAGGGGACCAGTCAACTGCCCCATATGATGGAAGGCCAAAGTGAAACGCCTTCCCAGACTTCATCTACTCCTCCTCCCCCAGAGGACCTTAGAAGCCGCCCAGCTTCCCCAGTCCCTTCTTCGAATGTTGCAAACCAGGATTTGAGGACTGCGGTGCAGTTGTTGACCGGCCTGGTAGCTTCTCAGGCTCGGAGGCAGAATACCGGTGTAGCTAAAAGACCGGTCAGTACAAGGGTCCGTGACTTTATCAATCTGGATCCTCCCGTGTTCACTGGGTCTGATCCTAAAGAAGACCCACAGGATTTCATTGATCAAATACACCGCACACTGCGGGTTATGCATGCCAATGATATAGAGGCCATAGAACTGGCTTCTTATCGACTGCGGAATTTAGCAGTGTTATGGTATAATGGTTGGGAAAGATCCAGGGGTCCAAATGCTCCCCCACCAGTATGGAGAGACTGTCCTTACAGAAGGGATGGTGGCATGGCTCACCAAACTGGATCTGTTGCTGGATCTTCTTTATCTATTCGACCTCCAGTACGAGGTCCTCAGCAGCCAGCAGTTTGTGGTAGAGGCAGCGGCGCAATGCCAGGCCCAAGCAGTGTTCAAAACCGCATATATGCTCTAGCAGGCCGGCAGGACCTCGAGTCATCCCCAGATGTTGTCACAGGTACACTGTCAGTGCTTTCTCATGATGTGTATGTATTGATTGATCCCGGGTCCACGCTATCTTATGTTACTCCCCTTGTGGCTGATAAATTTGATATTGCACCCGAATTATTGAGCAATCCCTTTGTGGTATCCACTCCAATAAGAGATTCCGTAATTGCCAAGAAGGTATATAGAGGTTGCACGATGACGATCTGTAATCGTCCAACCTCGGCAGATTTAATTGAGCTAGAAATGATTGATTTTGATGTGATAATGGGAATGGACTAGTTGGCATCGTGTTATGCCAGTGTCGATTGTCACACAAAGGTGGTTAAATTCCAGTTCCCTGGCGAACGCGTCCTTGAATGGAAGGGGAATGTTGCTACGCCGAAAGGTAGGTTTATTTCCTACCTTAAGGCAAGCAAGATGATCTCTAAGGGGTGTATCTATCACCTTGTTCGCGTCATGGACGCGAAGGCGGAGCCGCCTATCTTACAGGCAATTCCGGATGTCTTTCCAGATGAACTCCCAGGTCTTCCTCCTGAAAGAGAAATCGAGTTTGGCATCAAAGTGTTGCCCGATACTCATCCAATTTCTATTCCTCCATATAGAATGGCCCCAGCAGAATTGCGGGAATTGAAAGTACAGTTGAAGGACTTGTTGGATAAAGGCTTCATTAGGCCTAGCACTTCACCTTGGGGTGCACCAGTCCTGTTCGTACGAAAGAAAGACGGATCATTACGAATGTGCATCGACTATCGTCAGTTTAATAAGGTCACCATAAAGAACAAGTATCCACTTCCAAGAATTGATGACCTGTTCGACCAGCTCCAAGGAGCTAGATATATCTCCAAGATTGACCTGCGCTCGGGGTATTTTCAGTTAAGGGTCAAGGAGAAAGACATTTCGAAAACGGCCTTCCGAACTAGATATGGGCATTTTGAATTTCTAGTAATGTCGTTCGGGCTAACCAATGCCCCGGCTGCTTTCATGGACCTCATGAACACTGTATTCAGGCCTTATCTTGATGTGTTTGTGGTGGTATTCATTGATGATATTTTGGTGTATTCCCGCTCAGAGGCAGAGCATGTGGGTCACTTGCGAATAGCATTGCAGACCCTTCGGGACCACAGGTTATATGCAAAGCTCGCCAAGTGTGAGTTTTGGCTGAATTCAGTGGCGTTCTTAGGCCATGTGATATCTGATGAGGGTATTAGTGTCGATACTCAAAAGATCGACGCAGTCAAGAATTGGCCAAGGCCTACTACGCCATCAGAAGTCCGTAGCTTCTTGGGGTTAGCAGGTTATTACAGGCGGTTTGTAGAAGGATTCTCTTCAATATCCGCGCCATTAACTAAGCTGACCCAGAAAGCCGCCAGATTTCAATGGACAGATAGTTGTGAGCGGAGTTTTCAAGAAGTGAAGGATCGATTAACATCGGCTCCAGTTCTTACTCTTCCTGAGGGAACTGAAGGTTATGTTGTATATTGTGATGCCTCCGGCATAGGTTTGGGATGTGTGCTGATGCAGCATGGAAAGGTAATTGCTTATGCTTCAAGACAGTTGAAGAAGCACGAAAAGAATTACCCGACTCATGACTTAGAATTGGCTGCTGTGGTATATGCATTAAAGACCTGGCGACACTATCTATATGGTGTCCATGTCGGCATCTACACAGACCACAAAAGCTTACAATACATATTCAGTCAAAAGGAGTTAAATTTGAGGCAGCGACGTTGGCTTGAATTGCTGAAGGACTACGACGTCGAGATATTGTATCATCCGGGCAAGGCCAATGTTGTGGCCGACGCTCTCAGTCGCAAGTCGATGGGGAGTTTGGCACAACTTGAAGCAGGTAAGCGAAGTTTAACCAAGGAACTTCATCAGCTAGCCAGCATGAGAGTCAAATTGCTAGACCCCGAAGATGGAGGTATTGTTGTGCATAACACATCTGAATCATCCCTTGTAGCCGAGGTAAAGGTATGGCAATACGAAGACCCCACCTTGATGCAGTTGAGAAAAGGCATTCAACAAGGTAGGATCTCAAATTTCGAGATCGCAGGGGATGGGAGCTTGAGGTGTCAAGGCCGATTGTGTGTGCCTGACGTAGCGGATTTGCGAGAAAGGATCATGAGGGAAATTCACCAATCCAGGTATTCCATCCATCCTGGCTCAACCAAAATGTATCATGATGCCAAAAAACAGTATTGGTGGAATGGAATGAAGAAGTTTGTAGCAGAATTTGCAGCTCAGTGTCCTAATTGCCAGCAGGTAAAGTCAGAACATCAGAAACCTGGTGGACTGCTACAGGATATAGAAATTTCGACTTGGAAATGGGAGGTGATTAACATGGACTTCATTGTTGGATTACCTCGCTCCAGTCGTAAGTTCGACTCCATCTGGGTGATAGTGGATCGACTTACCAAGTGTGCTCATTTCCTGCCAGTCAGGACAACCTACACCGCAGAGGATTATGCAAGGCTATACATCAAGGAAATTGTTAGGCTCCATGGGGTGCCAATGTCTATTATATCAGACAGAGGAGCCCAGTTCACGGCTAACTTCTGGAAATCTTTCCAGAAAGGTTTGGGTACGCGGGTAAATCTCAGCACAGCTTTCCATCTACAGACTGATGGGCAGGCTGAGCGTACCATTCAAACGCTGGAAGACATGTTGCGGGCATGTGTTCTAGATTTCCAAGGTAGTTGGGACGACCATCTACCACTCATAGAATTTGCCTACAATAATAGCTATCACTCCAGTATAAAGATGGCCCCATATGAGGCACTGTATGGGAGGAAGTGTAGATCGCCGATTGGGTGGTTTGAAGTGGGTGAAACGGAATTGTATGGCCCGGACTTGGTCCATCAAGCCGTTGAGAAAGTGAGAATAATACAGGGACGATTGAAGACTGCACAAAGCAGGCAAAAGTCCTACTCCGACGTCCGACGTCGTGACTTGGAATTTCAAGTTGGTGATTGGGTGTTCCTGAAAGTCTTGCCAATGAAGGGTGTCATGCGTTTCGGGAAAAAAGGTAAATTGAGCCCGAGGTACATTGGTCCATATCAAGTTCTTCGCCGAATTGGAAAAGCTGCCTATAAATTGGAACTACCATCCGAAATAGAATTTGTCCATCCGGTATTCCACGTGTCCATGTTGAGGAAATTTATCGGAGACCCTTCTCTGGGTCGTTCCCATCCAAGACATACAGATCACAGAGGATCTCACCTACGAAGAAACACCCGTGGCCATATTGGACCGACAGGTTCGTAAACTAAGGACAAAGGATGTGGCTTCGGTCAAGGTGTTGTGGAGAAACAGGAATGTGGAAGAAATGACATGGGAAGCAGAGGAAGAGATGAAAACTAAATACCCGTACCTGTTCCGGAAGGTAGATGGTAGTGGGAATGCCAAGGAGATGCATAACGCATTGGAGGGAGAAATGTTTCCTTGAGGTAAACCGAAAGCTCATAATTACCTTTCATTTAATGCTGGGATCGTGGCGTCCGAACGAAGCCTAAAGGCTAAAACCCCTCCCCCAGTAATATTACCTTTCATAGATCCATACATTCGGAGACGAATGTTCCTAAGGGGGGGAGAGTGTTACGACCCGTAAAGTAAGTACATTTAATTATGCCAAAGGGTAGTTTACGTAAAAGGAACCAAGAACCCGGAAAATGGTTAAAGAACAAAAGTGTCAAGATGCGGTCAAAATGCGGACCGCATAACACAAATGCGGACCGCAGAAGTGACATGTTCCATCGCAGAATGGAACAGAGTGTTGGGCTGAAGCTGTGTCAAAAATGCGTCCAGAATGCAGACCGCATAATTGACACCCCCATCGCAGAATGAGGCAGAACACTGGACTAAACCAATGACCAAATGCGACCAGAATGCGATCGCATTTTGGAAATGCGAACCGCATTTTGGCCCCTTCTGCATCGCATAGTGCAACAGATTTTTGAGGTGAGATCTGCGACCAAAATGCGAACCGCATACCCTGTCTGCGGCAGGTATGCGATCGCATTTCTGACATTTTTCAGGTCCGTGTGCCACTTACACCTAGACCTATAAAAGGGGCCCAAAATCCGTCCCCTTCTTCATTTTTCTAAGTCGGAACATAGCAGAAAGCCCCAAAAGACTCCTCTCAAAGCCTTCACATCAAACAACCAAATCCTTCTCTTACAAATACTAAATTGAAGAAGGGAAGTAAGTAATTGAAGAACTAAGGGAAACCCTAGCTGAATTTTCCCTTCCTTACAAACCCACACTGAAATCAAGAGCCTAGAAATTGAGGAATAGAAGAAGAAGGTCAAATAATTCACATGCAAGGTAAGCTACTACTCCCTTTCATGTGGTTTTCCCCTAAATATCCATGATAGGTGGTTGCATGCCTCTAAGAACTTATGATAGTATGACAAAAAGCCATAAAAATCAAAATAGGTGGAGTAAAACGAAATGGGTCATGATTATTGAGGATTGTAAATAGGTTGCATGTGCTGTAAATATATTTAACGAAGTAAGGGGAGAAAGGTGTAAAGAGTCACCACATGAGATTTGGGAATTTGGTTATGATATCCATCATGCGTAGTGAGTAACCGTTGAGCTGCTCGTTAATTGTAGATTAATAAATTGTGGCAATTTCCGTAGCTTGAGAGCCGACGCAATAAGTTCCAGGTATGTAAGACTATACCGTTCCTTCTTTTGCACGATTCCTATCGGATACAATGCCCGAATGAGCCCCAGAGAATATTCTATTCTTAGAAGCTAGTATTGCGTATGTTGTTCTTCCCTTCATGGAATGGTTATTCTTGCTTCATGGTAATAACGTTGATGGAAGTCCTTGAGTTCCATAGTGTTGTTGTTGAAAACGGGATATTCTTAATTTCATAAGGAAAAAAGGGGAATAATCATAACAAGTCAAGAACGCAAGACCTAAGTAAGCTTGCAATGTATTACGTGTATATGTATATGTGTGTATGACTGAATTCGTATGACCGCACCTAATAAAGGCCGGGTATGTTGTGACCGCGCCTGATAAAGGCCGGGTATGTTGTAACCGCGCCTAACAAAGGCCGGGTATGAGCCCACAGAGGCATATGACAATGAGCACACAGAGGCAGATGATGATTAGCCCACAGAGGCGTACGATGATGATGAGCCCATGGAGGCGTATGTGATTGTATGTTATTGTGTGTGATTGTACGTGGTAAAGTTCATGCAATTGGTTACGGTAACATGAAATGAATATGAAAATGACAAGCCCACAGTGGCGCAGGTAGTGGTTTAAGGTAATGATTACGTAATGCATCCGGTAATGTGAGTGTACATGAAACTGGCAAACCTTGTAAGGGTGGAAATATATCTCTGTAATGATGGAAATGGGTCCTATAATAATAATGTTATGGTTAGCTGCCCTCAGAGGGCGTTCCGTCGCTATGAGTTGTCTGTTTCTGTCCTAATGCTTATATTACTGCTTTCATGTTGTATTCCTATCTTACATACTCAGTACATTTTTCGTACTGACGTCCTTTATCTTGTGGACGCTGCATGTCGTGCTGCAGGTCCTAATAGATTGACAGACGAAGCTCCCCCACCGCAGTAGGCCACCAGTTTAGCAGATATTGGCAAGACTCATCCTTCGGGCTTGCTACATTTTGGTATGCATTTGTATAGACATCTTGGGGCGTGTCGGGGCCCTATTCCGACTTAGGATGTTTAATGTCTGTTCTAATAGAGGCTCAATAGACAATACCAGTGGTGTGTAGACAGTGATTGGCTATGTATAAATAGGTGTTAAGGTGTATCTATGTTTTGTAAATCTTATGCCTAAATACAGTGACACGTTTCCATGAATGTTTGTATGTATGTATGTGACCCCAATGAGAGGTCCAATTGAATGATCTTCTTGTTTGAAATAATAAGATAGCTGAAATAAAGGGGTTCGCCGGTACTCTGCGAGCAGGGTCCGGTGCCCGTGTCGCGGGCCTGCCGGGCGGGGCGTGACAGCAAGTAGAATTCTTTGTAGAAACTTCATCAACATCACGCAACCGCTAACTTACTCACAAGAGATAACCCACCTGTGGAGTTCCTTAACGATATCTTCCAATGACGCTGCATTGGGCACAACTACCACGAAATCAGTAAATTCTCCTGAGCTCATGCTCACCCACCAGCTGTATAAGTCTGCTCCTTCCCTATTGACCTCAACTGCAAGTTCAAGAGTACCTTCCGAACTCAAGTCATATTACACCTAAAACAATAATCAGATCTTCACACCTCTTTTCATTTCAAACAAACTCCTTTCTGCCCTATTAAATCTTTCTTCGTACAGTAACCATCACTCCAAATAAAATCCATAGGCCAACTCTCCTTCCTTCACGATTCCCAAACCATTCTACACTTTCTCAAGGCACGCGACTATCCTACCACATAATCCATGTGCTAATCTGCCACTCTTACTTCGGTTAAACCATCTCCTTTAAGCAACTCCTCAATCTCTGCTTCTCATACTTGACCTGCTAGTACTTTAACCACCGTGAAACACTTCCTACCATGTCGTTCCTCGTACTTCACTGCTCAAATGTTGCATCAAATTGAAATCCATCTCTGTAGCATCTGAACCAATAAAATGTTACCGACCCTAAGCATCTTCAAAGATCATCTTTCTCGAGCCATCAACATTAAAATTACCAATTCGATTCTGAACCGCCGCACACAGCTTTCTCTGGCAACCACCTCTGTGGCACCATTTCACAACACCCTGCCCCGAAGGCAAATTCCAAGAAGACCGTAGCACTGGCAAACCGTAATGCGTCCAAACAAGGACGGCGACACCGCATCACAATGAAAATTTCACCACGCTCAAAAATATCAAGTCTCGTTACTATATCAACCAAACATGGACATCCATAGTCTGATTGCCTTACCTCGGCTGGAATTTAATGCTGAACCCCTTAATCATGCACTGGGAAATCCTTTCTCCAAGCCATTCACTGCCTCAGCACATAAACGAGCACCTTACCATTAAACTAAGATTGTGCTATAACAACGCGTCCATATCATAGCAATCCGTGCACAGTCTCGAAATAATAGAAAATACAGATACTGAGCTGGAACAAAAGAACATCCTTCCGCAAGGCGACGATAATAGCCTGCCCAAACACGTAGGGAAAAACATCCTGCACCACGTTTGCAGTACCACTACAACTCCTCGACACCCAATTGATAAAAAGCGCTTCCGGTCGCATAATATTGAGTAGGAAGAAAATAAAGGCACAAGCCTCAATAGAATCAAGCCGCACGATGAGGAAATCAAGAAGGTAAGTGCTCTTAAAAGCTTGTAGCCTCTAAAAGATAAGTAAAGACGTCTCTGTACCGATCCACAAGACTCTACTAGACTTGCTCATAAATCGTGAAACTTAAGTGAGCCTAGAGCTTTGATACCAAGCTGTCACGACCCAAAATCCACTAGTGGTCGTGATGACGCCTAACACCGCCGTCAGGCAAGCCAACAGTAATTAGTCAAATTAGTTACTTATTCTAGTACCTTAAATTCATAAAATTTTTTATTAAGAAATAGTGTGAAATAGAATTTACACGAACTACAATTGTGAATAATCTATAGGAACTCCCAAAACCCCGTGCCACAAGTGCATGAGCATGAGCATCAACTAGGAAATATAATAAAATACATCTGTTTTGAATACAAGTTAGACAAGAAGATATAAATAACTCTGATGGAGACTCTGCAGGCTGCGGATCGGAGCGTGAAATGCAGCTCACAGTAAAGTCCCCACAATGGCCGCACCTCAGCGCCCAAAAGACCATCAGACATATAAGTACCTCTACAAAAAGTGCAGCAAGTGTTGTATGAGTACGTAAATCAACGCGTACCCAGTACGTACCTAGCCTAATCCCAGACAAGTATTGACGAGGGGTCGACATTAACACTTACTAGAAAGTAAATAGGGAGACAAAGTAGATAAACAAAATAACAAGTGTAAATACGTGGTACAGTGCTCCTCTCAGCAATGACTCAAACTCTCAGATAGTAACTACCTCCTCAATCAGAGTATATTTACATTATGGACCTTATCATATAGTGATGTAGGTCAACCTGATCATGATACGTTTAAACCTTCAAGACCATTCACGAGAAGTCAAGCTAAAGAGCTTCATGATGCACATTTGATGGTGAAGAAGATCCAAGCGTTTGGCGTGTGAAGTTTGCGTTTGGCATGTATTATTGTATAGTTATGGAAGACATTAATTCTTACTTGTTTTAGAGTCCTGCGTGACTATTTCTTAAACTGAGACAAATTGTGGCCTTTTGTTAATTAGTTGTTTCCTAGTTGATTTCGGTTAACTAGTTATTTTTTTCCTAGTTGATTTAGGTAAAGGCTCATTCTATATAAGCCTAAACACTTCATTATTCTGACACCTTTTGACATTATTATCAATCAAAAACCGGCAGCACATTGCTCCCAAAATCGTGTGAATTAACTTGTCCAATTTTGGTGTGATTCAAAATTGAACTTGTTCCTTTGTTTGATCGAACAGTTTGCAAGACCATTGTTGTCTTGAGGGTTGTTCGTATAGTATAGGTACTCCGTGACTTCATCAAGAAGGTAAGTAGACTAGTTCCTACTTGTTGTCTTGATAGTTCATTGAGCGTCTTACTTCTATCTTTTGTTTTCTTGTTTCCGCTTTTTATATTGCATCAGTTGGTATCAGAGCAATTATATTGCATCAGTTGGTATCAGAGCCTGGAAAGGGTTTGTTCTTACAATCCCAATCCTGTTCTTCGTGCCTTAGTTTAGGTTCTATCTTTAATTTTGTTTTTGATTTATACAAAAAAAAACGTGAAAAAAAAAGGGAGGAAAGAAAAACCGGGAAATTGTTGTTGATTGAAGTTGTTAAATCATCTAGGGATTGAAGTCTTGAAGATTGATTGCTAAAGACACGTTCTTGAACCGATTATTGACGTTCTTCATCGTTAAAAACCGATAATCTTTAGATCTTGAAACTCTAGTTGAAATTCTTGAAGGTGAATGATTGAATCTTGAAAATCTTGAAGTTCTTAGAGTTAAAATTGAAGTTCTTGAAGAGGTTCTTGAATCCTCAAACGTTCCTAACGAGATTTGATCAAATTCTTGAAGTTCTTGAACTTTAATTTGTTGTTCTTGAAAGATTTAGGTTGAAAAACGTGGGAGAGGAGCTAAGAAGTGTTAGGGAGGCCAAATTTGAGGAGGAGAATAGGAAACTCTAATTCTAGTCCAAGAAAGAAACAACTCCCAATCCAAAAGGGAGAAGTTTCAAGGAGTTGAAATTCTATTTGGACAAGGAGAGGAGGGGCTAATTTGTGTTGGAAAAGGAAAGGGGGGGACCTAAAATCCTAAGGACTAAGGAGAAAGGATTGGTCTTCTCCAAACTAAAGTGGGAAAGCTTCTAAAATTTCCTTATCTCTTCAATTTCGAAATTCTTCTTAATTTCACTACTTCTAATTAGTAATTCTTAGGCAATTTCCCTACTTAATTAATTACTAATCTTTGAGCTTGTAGGACCTCGTGCTAAAACTCAGAATTTCCACTTTCGTAGATAATTCTTGGCTTCTTGTGCTCACTTAAATAGCTGTCCGCCTATCGAGTCACATAACTTCACTCACCCTGAAGAAAACTATTGATCTTGTGAACTTGAAAGGTTGCAAAGGAACTTGGTCAATTAGAGGAAGCCAATTTGAAGACAAGTGTGAAATCCTACCCAAAAATTTGAGTGAACCCGAGAGTCATTTTTTTTTTTGGGTGAAATTATTGTTTATTGATAGCTTAGCAAAAATTTAAAAAAGAGGGGGACATAAACCTTACCTCGCCAAAAAAGTACATGTATCTAGTCGATTTAAACCGTTGACTATAGATACCTTGATAGTAGGTAGTGAGTCCTATACAAGAAGGATGTATTAAAAGTTCTAGATCTTTTGTACAAAAATCATGTTCCGTGGTTATGTTGTTTCCTTGTTCCTTTGTCTGCGAGCTTGGGTCAGTTCTTCCTTTGTCCTGGATATATATTAAGCTAAGCTTGTGGGGGATGATGTTTTTATAGGTAGAAGGTGATTGGAGCAATTGTAATAGAATGAGCACCGGTGGTGCTAATACCACACAAAACAATTGCGTCGATGACCCACCCCTATAAGAAACATATCCTGTTGATATGATTACAAGTTCCAGTTGATGAATCTGTGTGCTATTGTGATGCCTTTGTGTGGATATTTCAGATTGTGCAGCTGTTCTCTTTCTTCTTTCTCTGCTTCTACTGCCTTCGTTTGTCTGTGTACTGCTGTGTTGTTGCTGACTTCTCCTTTTCTTAT
>MCJB01001707.1:0-17090 GCA_002018475.1 Nicotiana obtusifolia
ACTCCTAATGAACTCCTAAGACACTACCCATGACTTAGACACTGAACCCCTTTTTGACTTCTAACACTTCCTTATTCAACTAGTCCATCTAACAATCTAAATTATGCCGAATAAAAGATACATCAACCTGTAATCACGAGGAGCAATTATAATGATAAATTCATGTGGTAGGCGTACCACCCGCCCTCATTTCATGATATCTTGTGGTAGGCGTGCCACCCACTCCCACTTATGCCACAACAATATCACGGATAATATTCAGAAATCAGAACAATAGTTGCACAACAATTATAAATAAACGACCCACGGTCATGCTCGACACCAATGTATAGGTACTCGTCACTATACCTATACATTGTTCTCAACAAGAAGCAATTTAGCAATTAGCACATGATTTCTAGTCCCTCAAGCTAAGATTAGGACAGCCACTTACCTCGCTTTGCTTTCAAAATTCTAGGTTTCCAATGCATTCAAATCTCCACAACAATCAAAGCCACAAGCCTTCGAGCCTCAAACTCGTCTTAGATTTCTGGTACTGTTCCACCACGAAATCGTCAGCAATTTGTGCTGGGGTTTTGGGGTTAGCAAGTGGGAAATTTCGTAACTGATGTTGGGGTGTTGAAAGGATGATTTCACGGTTGTTTTTCAGCGTATTTGGGGTTGTTTTCTGACGATTTCTCAGCTGGGTTTTGGTGAGTTTAAATGGGGAAAGCTGGGTTGGTAATTTGGGGTTGATAGCTATGTGATGGAGGTGTTTTTCATGGGATTTGGGGCTGTTTACAAGGTGATTTGCTATGCTTTGAAGGTGGTTTGGTGAGTTTTACATAGAAAGTGTCGAAAATAAGAGGGTTTTTGCATGTTAGGGTTATGGTTCCTTATTTGTAGTGGGTCAAAAATCGGAATGAAAATAAGTGGCCAGATGCCAGAATGCGATCGCATTCTGGTCGCAGAACACATATGCGGTCCGCATTTGGGCCGCATTTCTGACACAATATTTGACCCCAAAACTCTGCTCACTCTGCGATCCTACTGTCAAATTTGCGGTTTGCATTCCTGAAATGCGATCGCATTTCTCGTCGCATTTTCGACGAAAGGTTTGCCCAGTTTTTCTGTTTCACTATGCGACGCCTGTGCGAGATATGCGGTTCGCATATCTGAAATGCGATCCGCATTCTCGTCGCATTTTCGACAAGAAGTTTGCCCAGTTCTCTACTTCACTATGCGACGAAGGATGCCAACTATGCGACTCGCATTTGCACATATGCGATCGCATAGTGGACTTTGCGACACCTTTTGCCCTTTTTCTCTTATCTTTTGAATTATTTTCCCTACTCTTGGGTTCTTATACCTCATTTACTGCAAAAGAAAAATAATAAGATTGCATAATCACAAGGAAGGATTTGCACATTAAACAAGCCAAATCTATATGATTTACTACCACGTGTTTCTACGACACATCGGGTCGTTACATTCTCCCCCTCTAAGACAACCGTTCGTCCTCGAACGGACAGGATAAAGAAGTTCGTGAGACGGGAAATAGATGTGGATAACGGCTCCGCATATCCAACTCGGACTCCTAGGTCGATACCTCAGGAGGCTGACCTCTCCACTGTACACGAACAGAAGCAAAACTCTTCGACCTCAGCTGACGAACTTGCCGGTCTAGAATGGCTACAGGTTCTTCCTCATAAGACAAGTCCTCGTCCAACTGAACAGTGCTGAAATCTAGCACGTGAGTTGGATCGCCGTGATATTTCCAGAGCATGGACACATGGAAAACTGGATGCACGGCCGATAAGCTCGGCGGCAATGCAAACCTATAAGCCACCTCCCCCACTCGGTCAAGAATTTTGAATGGACCAATGAACCTAGGGCTAAGCTTGCCCTTCTTTCCAAATCTCATCACGCCTTTCATAGGCGACACTCGGAGTAATACCCGCTCACCAACCATAAAGGCTATATCTCGTGCCTTACGATCTGCATAGCTCTTTTGCCTGAACTGAGCTGTACGAAGCCTTTCCTGAATGATTTTGACCTTGTCCAAGGCTTCCTGAACCAGATCCGTACCCAATAACCGAGCCTCCCCCGGCTCGAACCACCCAACCGGAGTTCGACACCGCCTACCATATAAAGCCTCATAAGGAGCCATCTGAATGCTTGACTGGTAGCTGTTATTGTAGGCGAACTCTGCTAATGGCAAAAATTGATCCCATGAACCTCCAAAGTCTATAACACATGCACGCAACATGTCCTCCAGGATCTGAATGGTACGTTCGGACTGCCCATCCGTCTGAGGATGAAATGCTGTGCTCAATTCCACCTGGGTGCCCAACTCTCGCTGGACTGCCCTCCAAAAACGTGAGGTAAACTGCGTACCTCGATCTGAAATAATAGATACCGGCACACCATGAAGGCGGACAATTTCCCGGATATGGATCTCGGCTAACCTCTCGGATGAATAGGAGGCTGCCACCGGGATGAAATGTGCCGACTTGGTCAGCCTGTCGACAATGACCCAAATTGCGTCGAACTTCTTCCGGGTATGCGGAAGTCCAACCACGAAATCCATAGTGATCCGTTCCCACTTCCACTCGGGGAGTTCAATTCTTTGGAACAGTCCACCAGGTCGCTGATGCTCGCACTTAACCTGCTGGCAATTCAGACACCGAGCCACGTACACAAATATATCCTTCTTCATTCTACGCCACCAGTAATGCTGTCGCAAATCCCGATACATCTTTGCGGCGCCCGGATGATTGGAGTACCTGGAGCTATGGGCCTCTTTCAAAATCAACTCCCGAAGTCCCTCTACATCGGGCACACAAACTCGACCCTGTAATCTCAAAATCCCATCATCACCTATGGTGACCTGCTTGGCACCTCCTCGCTGTACCGTGTCCCTAAGGACACACAAATGGGGATCATCAAACTGTCGGTCACGTATTCGTTCTAACAATGAAGAATGAGCGACCGTGCAAGCTAATACCCGATTAGGTTCAGAAACGTCCAACCTCACTAATCGATTGGCCAACGTCTGAACGTCCAAAGCAAGGGGTCTCTCACCGACCGGAATATAAGCAAGAATGCCCATACTGGCCGACTTTCTACTCAAGGCGTCGGCCACCACGTTGGCCTTTCCCGGGTGGTATAAGATAGTGACATCATAGTCCTTTAACAATTCCAACCACCTCCTCTGTCTCAAGTTTAGCTCTTTTTGCTTGAACAGATATTGAAGACTCTTATGATCCGTGAACACTTCACACGGCACCCCATATAAGTAGTGCCTCCAAATCTTCAAGGCGTGAATTATGGCTGCCAATTCTAAAACATGCACCGGATAGTTTTTCTCATGAATCTTCAATTGTCTCGAAGCATAGGCAATGACCTTGCCCTCTTGCATTAGCATTGCACCAAGCCCAATACGAGAGGCATCACAATAAACCGTGTAAGGCCTTGAGCCTGTGGGCAAAGTTAACACTGGTGCCGTGGTCAGAGCTGTCTTGAGCTTCTGAAAGCCCGCCTCACACTGTTCTGACCACTGGAACTGGACACCTTTCTGAGTCAACTTGGTCATCGGGGCCGCAATCGATGAAAACCCCTCCACGAACCGACGATAGTAGCCTGCCAGTCCCAAGAAGCTCCGAATCTCTGTGACTGATGCCGGCCTAGGCCAGTTCTTGACTGCCTCAATATTTTTCGGATCACCTGAATACCCTCTGCCGATACAATATGACCTAGAAATATAACCGAACTCAGCCAGAATTCACACTTTGAAAATTTAGCATACAACTGACTATCTCTCAGAGTCTGAAGAACCACTCTGAGATGCTGCGCGTGCTCCTCCTGGCTGAGGGAATATACCAGGATGTCGTTGATGAAAACTATCACAAACGAATCCAGGTAAGGCCTGAACACTCGGTTCATCAAGTCCATAAAAGCTGCTGGGGCATTTGTCAACCCAAAGGACATGACCAAGAATTCATAATGCCCGTACCGAGTGCGGAAAGCCGTCTTAGGGACATCGGATGCCCTAATCTTCAACTGATGGTAACCAGACCTCAAATCAATTTTTGAAAATACCCTGGCACCCTGGAGCTGATCAAACAAATCATCGATCCTCGGCAATGGGTACTTATTTTTTATGGTAACCTTGTTCAATTACCGGTAATCGATGCACATTCTCATTGACCCGTCCTTCTTTTTAACGAATAACACGGGCGCACCCCAAGGTGAAACACTGGACCTAATGAAACCCTTCTCGAGCAAGTCTTGCAACTGCTCTTTCAATTCTTTTAACTCTGGCGGAGCCATGCGATACGGCAGAATAGAAATGGGTTGAGTGCCCGGAGCCAAATCAATACAGAAGTCTATATCCCTGTCGGGTGGCATTCCGGGCAGTCGGATGGGAAGACCTCGGGAAACTCACGAACCATGGGCACAGACTCAACAGAGAGGACCTCAGCACTGGAATCACGAACATGAGCTAGATAAGCCAAACACCCCTTCTTGACCATACGTCGAGCCTTCACATAAGAGATAATGATATGGGTGGAATGACCAGGAGTTCCTTTCCACTCCAAACGAGGCATACCCGGTAGTGCTAAGGTCACAGTCTTTGCATGACAGTCCAGGATGGCGTGGTAAGGTGATAACCAGTCCATTCCCAGTATGATATCAAAATCAACCATGTCTAGAAGCAATAAGTCTAACCGGGTCTCAAGACCCTCAATAACTATGACACAGGAACGATGGACTCGATCTACCACAATGGAATCACTCACCGAGGTGGACACATGTACATGAGCACTCAATGAATCACTAGGCACGACCAGATACGGTGCAAAGTAAGATGAGACATATGAGTAAGTAGACCCCGGATCAAATAATACTGAAGCTTCTCTATCACAAACTAGAATTATACCTGTGATTACAGCATCTGAAGCTTCAGCCTCGGGCCGGGCTGGAAAAGCATAACATCGGGGCTGAACCCCACCACCTTGAGCCACATCTTTAGGACGTCCTGCTGCTGGCTGACCCCCACCTCTGTTGACCTGAGCTCCACCTCTAGTACCTCTACCTCCACCTCTAGCACCTCTACCCCCACCTCTAGCTAGTTGGGCGGACAGCGGAACATTAGGTGCCTGAGTCATATCACGAGAATCCTGGTGGGGAGAGTTACTTAAGGCACGACGACAATACCTAGTAATGTGCCTTGTATCAACACAAATGAAACAAGCCCTCGACTGTCGACCCTGGAAACTCTGAGGCGGTGATGCACTGATGGGTTGCTGATCAAGGTACTGCATCTGCGCACTGCGGTGACCTGAAGCACCGTGAGAAACCTGGAGGGCTGACTGGAAAGGCCGAAGAGGATGGCCTCTACCATAGGAATCTCTGCTTCCAGACGAAGTACCGACGAATCTGCTTGAATGACGGGGTCTCTTATCCGACCTATAACCACTCCCATGTGCAGAACCATCTCGACTCTGCGGGCCACATTGACCGCCTCCTGGAAAGTAATCTCACTCCCAGACTCCCTAGCCATCTGAAGGCGAATCGGCTGAATGAGACCGTCAATAAATCTCCTCACTCTCTCCCTCTATGTAGGAAGTATGATGAGAGCATGTCGAGCCAAGTCGATGAACCTGGACTCATACTGGGTAACTGTCATGGACCCCTGTTGAAGGCGCTTAAACTGCCTCCGGTAAGCCTCTCTCTGAGTAACGGGGAGAAACTTTTCCAGAAACAACTCTGTAAACTGTTCCCAAGTTAAAGATGGCAGACCGGCTGGTCTAGTCAAGCAATAATCCCTCCACCAAGTCTTGGCGGATCCAGACAGACGAAATGCCGCAAAGTCTACCCCGTTGGTCTCAACAATACCCATATTTCGGAGGACCTCGTGGCAACTATATAAGAAGTCATGGGGATCCTCTGATGAAGCACCGCTGAAAATGGTAGTGAAGAGTTTGGTGAACCTATTCAATCTCCACAAGGCATCGGCGGACATATCAGCTCCATTGCCGGGCTGAGCTACTGCTCCCGCCTGAACTGCCACAGCTGGCTGAACCACCGGAACCTGAGCCTAGGAGCTACCTGCTCCGAAGTAAGAGTAGTAGGAGTCTGAGCCCCTGCTCCAGCTTGAGAAGTGGCTGGGGCTGCAGGGAGTAAGCCTGCTCGAATAACATTCTCCATAAGGCCCACCAACCGGACCAGAGCGTCCTGAAGAACTGGGATAGCAATAACCCCCTCGGGGACCTGAGCTGGGCCCACCGGAACGGCTGGGGCTGGAACCCCCTCATCAAAATCAACCTGAGGTTCCGCCACAGGTGCTGCTGCAGGAGGCTGAGTCCTGCCCCTGCCTCGACCCCTAGCACGACCTCGGCCTCGCCCTCTGCCCCGTGTAGGAGCTGTTGCTGGGGGCTCGGGCTGCTGAGCGGTAGAAGAGGAAGCGCGTGTTCTTGCCATCTCCGAGGAACAGAAGAGGAGTTCGATTAACATTAAGAAACAAAACCGCACGATAAGAAAGAACAAATGTGAAGTTTTTCCTGACTCTATAGCCTCTAGAGGATAAATACAGACGTCTCCGTACCGATCCCTCAGACTCTCCTGAGCTTGTCTGTGAACTGTGAGACCCACGTAAACCGGGCTCTGATACCAATCTGTCACGACCCGGAATTTCCCACCCTTGGGAGTCGTGATGGCGCCTACTGGTGAGAGCTTGGCAAGCCAACCAATTCAACTAAAACTAGCCATAAATAAACAACACAATTTAACGAGCGAAATGCATAGAATATTTCGAATAAAATCTCTTTTACGAACTACCCTAGATCTGGTGCCACAGTTTCACAGACTGTCTAAGAGTACTACAAACAAGGTTCTGAAAGAAATAATAAAATACTGTCTCCGAACTACGTGGAAGAAACAGGTAAAGAAAAGGGACAGGGGACGCCAAGATCTGCGAACGTCTGCAGTGCTACCTTGGGTCGCCTGATAATAACAACGCTGGAAGCTTTCTACAGTCCGAAGCCTGCGGCACTGGGATCTGCACAAAAGAGGGCAGAGTGTAGTATCAGCACAACCGACCCCATGTGCCGGTAAGTGCCTGGCCTAACCCCGGCGAGGTAGTGACGAGGCTAGGACCAGGCTCCAGATAAACCTGTTTGGTTATAAACATATATGTATCTACAGCAGAAAACTAGACATACATGAACAATTTAAACGGGTAAAAGAAAACATACATTGCAATAACAGACAAATAAAGCGAAACGAATCATTAACGATTAAGAAGGAAAACTGCAATTTAGCCTTTAACACAATGAGATGAAATACAAGCCACCTTCACCTCCCGTAACCTCTTGTTGCAGGCGTGCAACCCGTTCCCACTTACAGTAACCTCTTGTGGCAGGCGTGCCACCCGCTCCCACATACATCACATCCCGTGGCAGGCGTACCACCCGCTCCCACTTACAATATATCCTGTGGCAGGCATACCACCCGCTCCCACTTACAATACCACAACAATCACAAGAAGTCCCGACAAGGGAACAAGGCAACATAACAACTTCCCACTTAGAAAATAAACAACATCAAACAATCATCCTGGCCAGGGGGAAATCAGCTATATCCAAACCATATTCGATTCCTATTTAGCTCAATCAATGTTAGTACTTAATTACAGTCGAAGTTCTACAATTAACCTCCTAACCCAATTATCATTTCATTAAACCTAGACACGACGCTACTATTATGACACCGGATCCATTAAACTCCTAATGAACTCCTAAGACACTACCCATGACTTAGACACTGAACCCCTTTTTGACTTCTAACACTTCCTTATTCAACTAGTCCATCTAACAATCTAAATTATGCTGAATAAAAGATACATCAACCCGTAATCATGAGGAACAATTAAAAGGATAAATTCATGTGGTAGGTGTACCACCCGCCCTCATTTCACGATATCTTGTGGCAGGCGTGCCACCCGCTCCCACTTATATTACAACAACAATCACAGATAATATTTAGCAATTAGTACAATAATTGCACTACACGTATCAATATATGACCCACGGTCATGCTCGACATCAATGTATAGGTACTCGTCACCATACCTATACATTGTTCTCAACAAGAAGGAGTTCAAAAATTAGCACAGGATTTCTAGTCCCTCAAGCTAAGATTAGGACAACCACTTACCTCGCTTTGCTTCTAAATTCTAGGTTTCCAATGCATTCAAATCTCTGCAACAATCAAAGCCACAAGCCCTCGAGCCTCAAACTCGTCTTAGATTTCTAGTACTGTTCCACCACGAAATCGTCAATTTGTGCTGGGGTTTTGGGGTTAGAAGGTGGGAAATTTTGTAACTGATGTTGGGGTGTTAAAAGGATGATTTCACGGTTGTTTTTCAGTGTGTTTGGGGTTGTTTTCAGACGATTTCTCAGCTGGGTTTTGGTGAGTTTAAATGGGAAAGCTGTGTTGGTAATTGGAGGTTGATAGCTATGTGATGGAGGTGTTTTCATGGAATTTGGGGTTGTTTACAAGGTGTTTTGAAGGTTGATTTTCTATGGTTTGAAGGTGTTTTGGGGAGTTTTACAGAGGGAGTATCGAAAACAAGAGGGTTTTTGCATGTTAGGGTTATGGGTCCTTATTTATAGTGGGTCAAAATTCGGAATGAAAATAAGTGGCCAGATGCAAGAATACGATCGCATTCTGGTCGCAGAACACATATGCGGTCCGCATTTGGGCCGCATTTCTGACCCAATATTTGACCCCAAAACTCTGTCTCACTCTGCGATCCTACCGTCAAATCTGCGGTTCGCATTCCTGAAATGCGATTGCATTTCTCGTTGCATTTTCGACGAAAGGTTTGCCCAGTTTTTCTGTTTCACTGTGCGACGCCTGTGCGAGATATGCGGTTCGCATATCTGAAATGCGATCCGCATTCTCGTCGCATTTTCGACAAGAAGTTTGCCCAGTTCTCTGCTTCACTATGAGACGAAGGATGCCAACTATGCGACTCGCATTTGCACATATGCGATCGCATAGTGGACTTTGCGACGCCTTTTGCCCTTTTTCTCTTATCTTTTGAATTCTTTCCCTACTCTTGGGTTCTTATACCTCATTTGCTGCAATAGAAAAATAATAAGATTACATAATCACAAGGAATTAAACAAGCCAAATCTATATGATTTACTACCACGTGTTTCTATGACACATCGGGTTGTTACAATTTTTGACCATAAATGAATTTCCCCTTATCTATATTTTACAGATATGGATTTTATCGAATTTTATCGATCAGTAATATTGATGCCAATAATTTGAACGTGGTATATAGACTTAATTTCTTTATGAACTCCTAATTTTATCAATTCCAATAAATTATTCAAATTCAAAATTTGATTCAGATAGGAATCCAAAAAGATGGTAGGTATATTTTTTTCATTCACAAAAGCGACTAATTTAAACCTAAAATTCTAAAATGAAGAAGATTCTGTTGATTCATTTCTAGATCTAATCGATACCTTATTGATTTAGTATCGTCTGCTCGAATTAGACTCGAATGAGATGTAAGACAAAGCATGTGTACATTTGTTTACTTTCAGATACTCCATACGAGACAGGGTATATAGTACTATCAATTTATTTTCAATCGTGGATACATATGTATCCTTAAGATACTGAAACGACTACCGTTATTGGTATCAAACCAATAATGATTCATACAAGCTAAATCTTCTAATCGATAATTAGGCAAAAGAAAGAACTTCAATTTAATTAATTCATTTTTCTCTTTATAAAGAGGTTTCTTTTCATCCAAAAATTGACTCCAGTTTTTTACATTGTTTTCGTTACAAAATACTGAATTTCTATCGACACCATTCCAATTCAAAGAATTAAAAAAACTTCGAATTCTCAATTCTCTACGACGTCTAGACCATAAAATATTTTCAGGAACAAGCAAATAAAAATAATTTTTGTCTGTATTTATTCTTTTAGTTTGAGGATGCAGAATGAATTCATCAAAACTATTTTTATCAACATATCTTTCTTCTGGGTATCTTTGATTAGTTTGGTGTTTACTTTTATGAACCAATGAAATACCTATGGTTTGATACATAATAAATTGTCCATTATTTTTTACAGACAACCGAATAGGTTTGATAAGCAATATCCCCTTCTTCATCAATTCTGTAAGAATTAAATTCTTGTGAATCAGCATTATATCCAAACTCATTTCTCTCATTTGAATTGACGATATAGCAATTTTTCTTGGATTTATCAATCGAAGCAGAAGACAATATACCTTGATATTCTCGATCATTCTTTGATTCAAAGCATCGTTCCATCTCAATTGAAAAAGCAAATAACGTTTCAAGAACAAATCTACTTCTGCTTGTGTGTTGTTTTTGTATTGCTTTTTCTTTTTACCCTTCTTTGTGTCTGATTCCGCGTAATCTTTTTTAAGAGCGTTTTGATGTTTTGAGAGAACAGGGCCAAGATTTCCTTTATTTTCTATATCTGATCCACGCTCTTTTTCTCCTTGACTTGCGGATTCTTTTGCTTCTTGAATTCGATTCTTTATTATTTTATTTGATCGTAGAAAAAATTTTTGTTTTTGGTTTTTATTGATGTTTTTATTTTGACTAACATTTTCATTTGTATTCTAATTTAAAAGAAGTAATTTGCTTTGGTATAATCCACGGTTTTATTTTATATACATTATAAAGTGGTACAAATTCTGGGAAGAACCAAAATTCCAGATTCAATATAGGACGATTTAATATTTTTTCATTCATTCCCATCCAAAAAAAAGGTCTTTTTTCAAATTTTTTTGATTGTTTTATGCATTTTGATCAATCGTAAGATAAAAAAGGCCTTTTTTCTCAATTTTCTCAATTATTTGATAAATATTAATACCAATTTTAGTATTTGGATTACTGTTGGTATCGATCTTAACCCAAGCCTCAATATCTTCTTTTTGTCTAAGAGAAAATGGATAATTTTCCAATCAAAATATTTTCTTCGAGATTTCTTTTTATATATAGAATATTTCCTTTTGTTAGATAATTATTGATATGAACATTGCCGAGCATATAAAAAAAGTTGTGTCTGGACGTGTTGGAATTAGAAGAAATTTCGAGGTTCTTATTTACTTGAAAGGGTAATCTAGGAATAAAAGAGTCATTTTTTTTTCATAATTAATCGATTTATATGCTAAAAGATCATATCTATAACATTTTTTAAAATGATCTTTTTGGTTTGCTAATGAATAGAGTTCAGAATCATTTTCTTCTTTGTAATGAATTGATTGGTCTTTTTCATATGAATTTCATTTGTTTAAATTTCGATTTTGAGCCATACAACTTTGATTAACCCTATTTCGCCATTTTTGTGGCATTAATCTAGACCATCTAATATGAGATAAATCGTATTGATAATGCCGTCTTAACCAGTTTTTCCATTGATTGATTCTATAAATCTGAAGTTTTTTATATTTTAATTCATAATAAAATATTCCTAGTGTTCTAAAATAGTCCTTTATTTTAGTCTTAAGGAAAAAAGACGCTATGTTATATTGAAGAACAGATCTTAATTTAGGCAACTTAATAACTCGGGTTTGTGATAATTTGTAAAATACATATGCTTGTGACAAGTAGGATAAATCAAAAAAAATATGTGAATTTTTATTACTAATATTATAAAGTGACTTTTTTATAGTCGAAATGTCACGACCCAAAATCCCAACCCGGTAGTGATAGCGCCTCTCATGAAGACAAGGCCAGCCAATCCAAACTAACTTCATTTTAATAGTTAAGTAATACGAAAATAATATAGGTATGGTTTAATAACAGTAAATTGCGAAAAAAATATAGTAAACCATCCCGACTACAACCCTCAGATTGGGGTGTCACAAAGTCATGAGCCACTAATGAAATCCTAATAACAAAATAACTATTACAATATCTTTGGCACAATTGTTTGAAGAAAGTGGAAACAACAAAATAAAAGAGATACGGGGCTGCGGACGTGAACAACTACCTCGTAGTCTCCGGATCACCGCCTTGACAGTAGTAATCAATGCCTCGGAGCGGAACCGATAGCGCCTGAATCTGCACACATGGTGCAAGGAGTAATGTGAGTACTTCCAACTCAGTGAGTAATACACATAAATAATGACTGAAAGTAAGAAAACACAAAATGCACAAGGCAATCCATAATGAAGTAATGAAACATCAGTGAAATAGTAAACGAGTGTAAATTCAAGTAGAAACTCCTTTCAACAGGTAAAACATGTGCATCCTTCAAGTAAATAACGTGAAGTTAAAGAAAGCACTTTAAAACTGCCCCCCAGGCTCAGAGTCATCTAAAAACACGCCCCTCGGGCAATATTATTTAAAATAGTAAAATCTTTCAACTCCGGTCACCAGTTGTCATTGTTACCAACTGTAACCTACAGTTGTCATTGTTACCAACTGTATTATCTCTGGTTACCGGTTGTCTTTGTTACCAACCGTAACCTACAGTTGTCATTGTTACCAACTATATCATCTACCCATCCCAGGTTATCAGTTGTCATTGTTACCAACTTGTAACCTACAGTTGTCATTGTCACCAACTGCAATTATCATAATGGGTGCCCTGCACTCACTGTGGGTGGTTCAAACTCCGGGAGGGGCTTCTTATGGCCCAAGCGCTATATCATATCCCGTGGCGGCGTGCCACCCGATCCATTTCAAAATCATTTGAAAACATTATTTGGTTTTCAAAACTGAGTTCAAATAATGATTCAAATCATTAACAAATACCCCCGAATGGTTTACATAACCGGTGTGAAGCCTAAATATGATTTCAGTAAACAGTGATAAATTACCACTGAAGGGTTCACATAACCGGCGCGAAGCCCAAATATGGCTGGAAGCCCAAATCTTTATATTATCAAATCAGTTCCAATCAAATAGGTAGTAAAAAGCATCAATCGGGACGGACCAAGTCACAATCCCCCAGTAGTAAACAACCCCACGCTCATCATCGAGCGTGTACCTTACTTCAATATAGCACTACGATGTGCAATCCGGGGTTTCAAACCCTCAGAGCATCATTTACAATCATTACTCACCTCAAACCGGCTAAATCCTTAGCCCGCGACGCCTTTGCCTTTGAATTGACCTCCACGTGCGTCGAATCTATTCAAATTCAGAATAATTACGTCACATTATGCTATGGGGACAAAGCCCAAGCGAAAATAATCGAAATTACTAGGAAATCCCGAAATTAGCAAAACCCTAGCCCCGAGCCCACTTTTCAAAACTCAGAAATTATCACTTCAACGGGTTCCTTATCTCCTCACGAGTTCAACCATATAAAATTTGTCGAATTCCGACACCGGATCGACCTCTAACCCTCACACCTAAGCCTTAGGGTTTTCCACAATTTTTCCCAACTTAAACCACCAGTTAATTGCTAAAAATAGTGATAAACGGAGGTAATTCCTCCAAAAATTGAGTTAGGAATACTTACCCCGATGTTTCTCTTGGAAACCCTCCAAGAATTGCTTCAAAACTTGTTTCAATTCGAGTTCTATGGCCCCAAGTATGTTTAAGATGACCAAGACTCTTGCTCTAAGAATTTGTCCATGAAAATCTCCTTTGAATATGGTTTTGAGGTTGATTTATAGTGATTCTTGGTGTTTGAAGGTGTTCTTCTTCGTGGGTAACGAAAATGGGTCTTATAGAACAAGATGGGCATTGGGTTCTACTTAAAAAGTGTCGAAAATCGGGTTTAAACACCCCTTTCAGGTCGAAAATGCGATCCCCAATGCCAAAAATGCGGTCCGCATTTCATCTTTGCGGTTCGCATTTTTGGTCGCATTTCTCGCCCCAGTTTCTGCCTCAAAATGCGACATTCTGGGCAAAAATGCGGTTCGCATTTGTGAAATGCGGTTTGCATTTCACATTCTGTGGTTCGCATTTCTGACGCTTCTTCAGATTTTTTCCTCGACACAAAAATGGGCATAACTTTTTCATACGATGTCCGAATTGGACGATTTTTTTTGCTATGGCTCCGAAATTTTGATACGGATCTAATGCTTTAATCAAAACTGAATTTGGAGTTCATTTTCATAATATGATACCTCTTATTCTTGAAGGTACGACATCGGCACCTTCTTGAAATGCCCAAGTTAAACTCCATTAAACATCCAAAATCCATTCGAGACCCTCGGGACTTCAACTAAACACTTCAACATGTCCCATAACATTATTCAAACTTGTTCCAACCTTCGTAACGTTCAAATCAACATCATAACATCAAATTCGCATCGGATTCAAGCCTNTAATGTGAGTACTTCCAACTCAGTGAGTAATACACATAAATAATGACTGAAAGTAAGAAAACACAAAATGCACAAGGCAATCCATAATGAAGTAATGAAACATCAGTGAAATAGTAAACGAGTGTAAATTCAAGTAGAAACTCCTTTCAACAGGTAAAACATGTGCATCCTTCAAGTAAATAACGTGAAGTTAAAGAAAGCACTTTAAAACTGCCCCCCAGGCTCAGAGTCATCTAAAAACACGCCCCTCGGGCAATATTATTTAAAATAGTAAAATCTTTCAACTCCGGTCACCAGTTGTCATTGTTACCAACTGTAACCTACAGTTGTCATTGTTACCAACTGTATTATCTCTGGTTACCGGTTGTCTTTGTTACCAACCGTAACCTACAGTTGTCATTGTTACCAACTATATCATCTACCCATCCCAGGTTATCAGTTGTCATTGTTACCAACTTGTAACCTACAGTTGTCATTGTCACCAACTGCAATTATCATAATGGGTGCCCTGCACTCACTGTGGGTGGTTCAAACTCCGGGAGGGGCTTCTTATGGCCCAAGCGCTATATCATATCCCGTGGCGGCGTGCCACCCGATCCATTTCAAAATCATTTGAAAACATTATTTGGTTTTCAAAACTGAGTTCAAATAATGATTCAAATCATTAACAAATACCCCCGAATGGTTTACATAACCGGTGTGAAGCCTAAATATGATTTCAGTAAACAGTGATAAATTACCACTGAAGGGTTCACATAACCGGCGCGAAGCCCAAATATGGCTGGAAGCCCAAATCTTTATATTATCAAATCAGTTCCAATCAAATAGGTAGTAAAAAGCATCAATCGGGACGGACCAAGTCACAATCCCCCAGTAGTAAACAACCCCACGCTCATCATCGAGCGTGTACCTTACTTCAATATAGCACTACGATGTGCAATCCGGGGTTTCAAACCCTCAGAGCATCATTTACAATCATTACTCACCTCAAACCGGCTAAATCCTTAGCCCGCGACGCCTTTGCCTTTGAATTGACCTCCACGTGCGTCGAATCTATTCAAATTCAGAATAATTACGTCACATTATGCTATGGGGACAAAGCCCAAGCGAAAATAATCGAAATTACTAGGAAATCCCGAAATTAGCAAAACCCGAACCCCGGGCCCACTTCTCAAAATTCAAAAATTATCACTCCAACGGGTTCCTTATCTCCTCACGAGTTCAACCATATAAAATTTGTCAAATTCCGACACCGGATCGACCTCTAACCCTCACACCTAAGCCTTAGGGTTTTCCACAAATTTTCCAACATAAATCACCAATTAATTGCTAAAAATAATGATAAACTGAGGTAATTCCTCCAAAATCAATTTAGGAATACTTACCCCGATGTTTCTCTTGGAAACCCTCCAAGAACTGGTTCAAAACTTGTTTCAATCCGAGTTCTATGGCCCCAAGTATGTTTAAGATGACAAAAACTCTTCCTTTAAGAATTTGTCCATGAAAATCTCCTTTGAATATAGTTTTGAGGTTGATCTATGGTGATTCTATGGTGTTTGGAGGTGTTCCTCTTCGTGGGTAACAAAAATAGGTCTTATAGAACAAGATGGGCATTGGGTTCTACTTAAAGGTATCAAAAATCGGGTTAAAACACCCCTGTCAGGTCGAAAATGCGATCCCCTATGCCAAAAATGCGGTCCGCATTTCACCTTTGTGGTTTGCATTTTTGGTCGCACATCTCGCCCCAAGTTCTGTCTCAGTTTGCGACATTCTGTGTCAAAATGCGGCCAAAATGCGGTCAGATCTGCGATCGTAGATCTGACATTTCTGCAATTTTTTTCCTCGACGCGAAAATAGGCATAACTTTCTCATACGAAGTCCGAATTGGACGATTCTTTTTTATATGGATCCGAAATTTTGATACAAATCTAATGCTTCAATAAAAACTGAATTTGGAGTTCATTTTCATAATATGGTACCACTTATTCTTGAAGATACGACATCGACCCATTCTTGAAATGCCAAAGTTAAGCTCCATCAACCATCCAAAATCCGTTCGAGGCCCTCGGGACTTCAACCAAACATGCCAACATGACCCATAAAATTATTCAAACTTGTTCCAACCTTCGAAACGTTCAAATCAACATCATAACATCAAATTCGCATCGGATTCAAGCCTAAGAATCTCAAAATCTTCTAAATCGCTCTTTTGATCTAAACCCGACCAAACCACCTCTGAATGACCTGAAATTTTGCACACAAGTCATAAAATCACATATCGAAGCTACAGCAACTTTCGGAATTCCATTCCGACCCTCGGATCAAAATCTCGCCTATCAACCGGAAATCGCCAAAATTCTAACTTCACCAATTCAAGCCTAATTCTGCACGGAACCTCCAAAACTAATTCCGATCACTCTCCTAAGTCATAAATACTATCCCAAAACTAACCGAATCATCGGAATTCACATCCGAGCCTTCTAAATCATAAGTCAACATACAATTGACTTTTACAACTTAAGCCTCCTTGAAAGAGACTAAGTGGCTCATTTCTTACCGATTTCACTTCGAATGCAACTTACTCAATTAAATTACCTAAAACACCGATAACAAGGAATAATGATACAGATATTGGAGAAGACGGAGCAGTAACCCATGAGACGATTTACCGGGTCGTCACATTCTCCCCCTCTTAAACAAACGTTCGTCCTCGAACGGGTCAAGAGACATACCTGAAGTTCCAAATAGGTGA
>MCJB01001708.1:10069-25200 GCA_002018475.1 Nicotiana obtusifolia
ATTTGAGGTCCAAGGAGATAGCTTCAGTGAAAGTTCAATGGAGAGGTCGGTCCGTGGAGGAGGCTACCTGGGAAACCGAGCGGGAGATGTGGAGCAGATACCCTCACCTATTTGAGACTTCATGTATGTTTCTTGACTCGTTCGAGGATGAACGTTTGTTTAAGTAGGGGAGAATGTAACGACCCAGCTAGTCGTCTCATGAGTTACCGCTCTGTTTTCCCCATTTCTGCTTTATTATGCTTCGTTACCTGTGTTTTATGTAATCACGTTGAATGGTTTGCGTTCAGAGTAGATTGGGTAAGAAATGAGACACTTAGTCTCTTTTAAGAAGGTTTAAATTGAAAAAGTCAATCGGATGTTGACTTATGAGTTAGAGGGTTCGGCTATGAGTTCCGATGGTTTGGTTAGCTTCGGGAGGTGATATATGACTTAGGAGTGTGATCGGAATTGGTTTCGGAGATCCCGTGTAGAATAAGCCTTGAATTGGCGAAGTTAGAATTTTGGCGATTTCCGGTTGATAGGCGAGATTTTCATCCGAGGGTCGAAATGGAATTCCGAAAGTTGTTGTAGCTTCGATATGTAATTTATGACTTGTGTGAAGAATTTCAGGTCATTCGGACGTGGTTTGGTTGGGTTTAGATCAAAAGAGTGATTTTGAAATCCTTAGGCTTGAATCCAATGCGAATTTGGTGTTGAGAGGTTGTTTTGGGCGTTCCGATGGTTGGAACAAGTTTGAATAATGTTATGGGATATGTTGGCATGTTTGGTTGGGTTTCCGGAGGCCTCGGGTGAGTTTTGGGTGGTTAAACGGACTATTTCATCGTTGGAAAGGAAAAATCTGCATAAATGTTAGAAATGCTACGCATGCTGTCCAAAATGTGGACAACATTTTGATTATGCTACGCAGCATTTTGATTATGCTACACAGCAAAGTGTAGCAGATTGCAATGTCAAAAATGCGACCAGAATGCGAACAACATTCTGATTATGCGACCAGAATGCGAATAGCATTTTGAACACCTGAATGTTTTATTGTTCAGATTTTTGACCTCTTTATGAATAGAAATAAGTGCCCATTTGCCATGGAAAACCCATTTTCATTATCCACAAAGAGAAACACCTCCAAACATCATAGAATCACAACCAATCAACCTCAAAACTATATCCAAAGGAGATTTTCTTGGACAAATTCTTAAAAGAGGGGATTTTGGCCATCTTGAATATAGTTGGAGCTATAGAACTTGGATTGCAACTAATCTTGAAGGGATTTTTAGATGATTTTTAAGGGAATCATCGGGGTAAGTGTTCCTAACTCAATTTTTGAGGAATTACCTCAGTTTATCACTATTTTTAGCAATTAATTGGTGATTTAAGTTGGGAAAATTGTGGAAAACCCTTAAGTTTAGATTTAAGATTTGGAGGTCGATCCGATGTCGGAATTCGATAAATTTTGTATGGTTGAACTCGTGAGGAGATAAGGAACTCGTTAAGATGGAAATTACTGAATTTCGAGAAGTGGGCCCAGGGATCGGGTTTTGCTAATTTCGGGATTTCTTTAATTTTGATTTTTTTCGCTTGGGCTTTGTTCCCTCAACATATTGTGACGTATTTGTTCTGAATTTGGATAGATTCGACGCACGTGAAGGCTAATTTGAAGGGCAAAGGCATCGCGGGCTAAGGATTTAGCCGATTTGAGGTGAGTAATGATCTTAAATGATGTTCTGAGAGTTTGAAACCCTGAATTGCACATCGCAGTGCTATATTGAGGTGAGGCACGCGCTCGATGATGAGCGTGGGGTCGTTTACTACTGGGGATTGCGACTTGGTCCGTCCCGATTGATGATTTTTACTGCATATTTCATTGGAACTGAGTTGATATCATCATGATTTGGGCTGACTGCCATATTTGGGCTTTGTGCGGATTATGTGAACCCTTCATGGGTATTTTATCACTGTATCTTATTTGGGCTTCGTGCCGGTTATGTGAACCCTTCAGGGGTAATTTATTACTGTTTTCTAACTGATTTGATTCATTTCTTAAACTCAGTTTTGAAAATTAAATGACTTTTCAAATGCTGTAAATGGGAGCGGGTGGCATGCCGCCACGAGATGTGATGTGAATGGATCGGGTGGCACGCCGTCACGAGATATAGCGCTTGGGCGTAAGGGGCCCCTCCGGGGTCTGCACACCCCCAGTGAGCGCAGGGCACCCATGGGATCGGGTGACGCTCCGTCACGAGACATGACGTGGCTAGTCATGCTATTTTCTTTCACTTCATGTTGTTTACTTGAGATATTTGCATGTTTTATTGTTTCATTATGGATTGTTGTATGCCTTATGTGTTTTCTTACCTTCAGTTGTTATTTTTAATTATTACTCATTGAGTTGGAAATACACACGTTACTCCCTGCACCTTGTGTGCAGATTCAGGCTTTATCGGTTCCGCTCCGAGACATTGATTATTACTGTCAGGGCGGCGATTCAGAGACTACGAGGTAGCTGTTGGCATCCGCAGCCCCGTATCTCTTTTATCTTGTTGTTTCCACTACATTCAAACAATTGTGCCAAAGATATTGTAATAGTAATCTTATTATTAGGATTTTTATTAGTTGCTCATGACTTTGTGACACCCCGGTTCGGGCTGTAGTCGGGATGGTTCACTATGTTTTTCCGCAATTAACTGCTATTAAAATTGTGTTGTTATGTTCTCTCGTTAAATTTAATGCTTTAAATGAAGTTTAGTTTTAATTGGCTGGCCTTGTCTTTATGAGAGGTGCCATCACGACCGGGTTGCGATTTTGGGTCGTGACAACTAATCACAGAACCAGACTACATACTCCAATACGGTCATAGAACCCTAGCGCAACTGCTCAAACTTTGTGCGCCATGCATTCCTAAGACTCTGGGGAACAAACTCCCTCATGAACATCTCTAAAAATTGAGCGCAAGTGAGTAAAGTTGCCTTGGCCGGGCTACTCGTGCGCTCGCCGCCACTGATAAGCTGCTCCCTAAGTTGGAGCGTAGTGAATGCAACCCCACTTTACTCCACAATACCCATAATATGAAGGATATTGTGGCACTCCTCAAGAAAACCCTGGGTATTCTCTGAAGCCAACCTGCTGAAAGTAGGAGGATGGTACTTTTTGTACCTCTCGAGCCTGAGCTGCTCCCCCTCAAAAGCTACCCCTAACCTCGGGTTGAACTGGGACAACCAGCTGTACTGGTATGACCTTCAGGACCTGGTCAACCTGGACCCGCTGCTCTAGGGTGCGGGCGGCAGGAGTTTGTGCCCCTCCCCCGGCATGAGATGTGGCAGGAACAAGTGGAATCATCCCCGCCTGAGCCAAAGTGCCGAACATGCTCAGAAACTGGGCGAGAGTCTCCTGAAGTGCAAGGGTAGTGACAGGAATCTCAGGTGCGTGCTCTCCAACTAGAGCTACTAGTGGCTCTCTATAGCAGCTCGGGTAGGTGCTTTGACTGCACCACGTGCCTGTCCTCGACCTTTGCCCCGGCCTCGACCTCTCGCGACTCTAATAGGGGGCGTAGGTGTATGATCATCAGATCCAGCTGTGCGTGTCCTCACCATCTATGAGACAATAGAAAGATAAGGATTTAGAATTTCGAAGTCAACAAATTCGCACGATAAGGAATCAAAGAAGTGAAACTTTTCCTAACAGTTCCATAGCCTCTCGAAGATAAGTACAGACGTCTCTGTACCAATCTGCGAGACTCTACTTAACTTGCTTGTGACTCATAACACCTATGAACCTAGAGCTCTGATACCAACTTGTAACGACCCCAAATTTTCCTCCGTAATATATTGTGAAGACACCTAGTCTCTAAGACTGGGTAAGCTTAACAAACATGCGGAATAATTGAAATAATGATTTAAAGTATCAAAACTTCAAATATTATATAAAATAAAATCTGCAACTCAACATGTATAACTCCCAAAATCCGGCGAAATATAAGTCACAAGCTCTATGAAGTGATACTAAATAACTCTATACAATAGTGTCTAAATAAGGACAAGGAAGTAAAATAATCCAGGTGGAGGGGGACTCCGAGTCCTGCGGATGCTGGCAGGTGTACCTTGAAGTCTCCACGCATGGACTATACTCACTGACGCCCGGACTGGTAGGAGGTACCTGGATCTACACAAAAATATGTGCAGAAGCGTAGCATGAGTACACCAAACGAAACCTAGTAAGTGCCAAGCTTAATCTTAGTAGAGTAATGACGAGGTCAGGTCAAGGCCCTATTGGAATAAGTAAAAGACTGAACAAATATAAGGCAGTGTAATAATGACAGTAATGAAATTAAAACAACCAATAGCATATCAAGGTTATCTACACGAAACTAAAGCAATTAGTGCAACACGTGAAAATAATTAATAATATGCTACGGAAACAACAACCAAAGACAAGTGCAAAAACAGAGAAATGCCAACAACGGTCACTACCGAGGTACCGCCTCGTAGTCTCAAATCACAAGAATAAATCACAATCTTTTCTTATACCACCACGGGAGCTTTTACATTTAGTTTTAAATATTATTTTCCCGAAGTAGCATCCCGCGTTTTCGCCCACCTTATCACACTGCATGACTTCTAGTAGTTCCCCTACTAGCCACGCGTATCAAGCTCACCTTATCTCACCGCATGCGTTTCAACCCCGATACTTTATACCACCGCATGCGTATCAATCTCACAACGTATCACAAATCGCACCTCAAGTGCCCAATACCACAATTTGCTAGAGAGACCAAACAATAACAATCAAGTAAAGGGTCCAAAGATCAAATAATGAATGCGGAATAAAGGAAACAAGAACTTTAATTAAACATGTCGGGAAATTAGCATGTAAGAGAATAAGACAAGTAGACATGAAAATAGACTAGAAATGATGACTATAATATGTTAAGGTAACTCAATTACGGCATGAAAGGAATTTACATACCTAAAACCGACAATTTCTATATTTAGCCCGTGTACACACTCGCCACCTTGCATACACGGCTTTCACATATCTTAATTATCACAACCAATCACAAATCCACAGGGGTAATTCCATCGCACAAACTTAGGCAAGTCAATTACCTCAAATCACACTAAATCAATTCACTAGTAGGCCTTTTCCTCGATTATCCAACTCTGAATGGCTCGAATCTAGACAAAACAATTTCATGCTATAAATATAAACTATAGGAAATAAATTCGAATAATAAAGTTACGATTTTTGCAAAGAAATAAAAAGTCAACTCAAAAAGTCAACCCGGGCCTGCGCTTCGGAACCCGACCAAATTTACAAAATTCGAACACCCATTCGATGACGCGTTCAACCATATAAGAACTACTGAAATTTGACCTCAGATCGCCTTTCAAATCCTCAAATTTTAGCCTAAGAAGTTTTTACCATTTTCCCCCAATTTTTCAACTCAAATCCCTAATTAGATGACGAAATTTTTAATAGATTCATGTAAATTAACCAAAACCGAGTTAGGAATTCTTACCCCGATAATCTCTCTAAAATCTCCCAAAATTCGCCTCCCACCGATCACTCTAAGTGTAAAATATGAAATATGAAATAAACCCTCGACTTTGAAACTTAAATCTACTGCCCATCAATTCCTTCATTGTGAACGCGCAATGAGCCTCGCATTCGCGCACAAAAATACACAGTTGCCAAAATCCTCTTCGTGAACGCGAGATTCCCCATGCAAACGCGTTGAACACTAATCCTAAGCCTACGTGAACGCGACACCACATATGCGAACGCGGTGAACAACTTCTTACACCTTCGCGAACGCAAAGAAATAAACTCTCCTGCCTCCCAAATACACTTCACTAAAGCGAGACCTCTCTCGCGGATGCGATGAAGGAAACCAGATATCAAATACTTTAGCTGTCCTCAATGCTCCGAAACGCGCCGAACATGGTTCAAATTACACTCGAGGCCCCCGGGACCTCAACCTAACATACCAACAAGTCCTAAAACATCATCCGAACATGATCGAAGCCTCAAATCCCATCAAAAAACACTAGAATCACGAACCGCACATCGATTCAAGCCTAAGAAACTTATGAACTTTCGAATTCCAAAACTAATACTGATTCATACCAAAAGACTCCGATTGACTTCAAATTTTGCACACAAGTCATAATTGACATTACAGACCTATTCCAACTTTTGGATTCATATTTCGACCCTGATATCAATGAAGTCAACTCTCTGTCAAACTTTCCAACCTTCCAAACCTTTAGCTTTCCAACTTTCGCCAATTCTCGCCGAAACGACCTATAGACCTCCAAATCAACATCCGGACATGCTCCTAAGTCCAAAATTATCATACGGAGCTATTGGAACCGTCAAAAACTCATTCCAGATTCGTCTACACAAAAGTCAAAACGGTCAACTTTTTCAACTTAAAGCTCCAACTTAGGGACTGTGTGTCCCATTTCACTCTGAAACTCACCCAAAGCCAAAACCAAACACCCCCGCAAGTCACATAATCACAATGTAGCATAGAGGAGGCAATAAATAGGGGATCGCAGCTAAAACACTCAAAACGACCAGCCGGGTCGTTACAACTCTAAGTCAGTTGGTTAATTTGTGAATACTTACTTGAGGATACACTTTACTCAGTCATTAAAATTTTTTACTCTTTCACATACTTTCTTTATCCATATCCTTGCACATAAATATCCCTAGTTTTACCATGTGACGTTCACATTCAATTATTCTTCATTCCAAATTATTTTCATAATTTTTTATAAATATTAAATTAATCATTCTCTTGAACCTTTCCTCATTTATTTGATTGAGTATGCAAGAACCACATTTTGTGGATCTTGAGGAATGCCTAACACCTTTCCCTCAAGATAACTTGAACCCTTACCTCGAATCTCAACGGTTTCGTAGACCATAATCAAATGTACATTACATAGTGTAGTATAGGTGTCCTAGTATACCTTAAATACTAGGTTGAAACTCTAAACTTTAATTAACCTTATAGAGTACTATAAGTTGTAGTTTGTTTTGTCTTGTGCAAAAAGGTGCAACAACATGGCGACTCTGCTGGGGATACTTCAGGTTCTAACCACAACGGATTTGATCAATTATTTGAGGGATTACAGGTTGTCCAATACTCCAATTTCTATTCTTTATGTCACATGTTTCAAGTCGTATATTCTTCACATCAAGTTGTATATTCTTCGCTTTAAGGTGTATATTCTTAGATTCAAGTTGCATATGCTTCGTCGCATGCTACAATTAGTATATTGTTTGTGATGCGCTTCAGGCGGTGTATTCTTTGTCATGTGCTTCAAGCGGTATACTTTTTGTTGTTTGCCTCGAGTTGTATATTTTTTGTCGTGTGCTTCAAGCCGCATATTCTCTATTACGTACTTCAAGCCGCATATTATCTGTTGTGTGCTTTGAGTTATGTATCCTCTATTGCATGCTTCAAGCTACATATTCTTTGTCATGCCTACGTTGTATAGGCTTGTACATATGTCTATGTTGTGGGATCTTTTACACCTAGATGGACTGTATATTCTTTGTCATATACTTTAAGTGGTATACTTTTTGTCATCCTCTTAAAGCGGCGTATTCTCTGTCATTTTCATGTTGTATATGCTTCCCACATGTCTATGTTGTATATTATGTTACATATGACTGTGCTGTATATTCTTTCACACATGCTTTGGTGCTGCCTTATTGAACTTTCATCACTCTTCTATCGACATTTGGTCGTACACAATCACACATAAGTCACGCGAGGGTTGTCTTTTCACCCCTCTGAATTTTCTTTCAAAACTCTTTAGTTTCAGAGATTGGCAGACGAGTTTAACTACATACCATCTTGCAGTTGACCTTAACTCATGTGCGAATCTAGGTAAATATACTCTTAGAATTCCTAGGTCACTATACACACAATCTTGTAGCTTGCTTTAGCTGGATTAATTGTTACATATCCTTTGTTAACTACATATTCTTCGTTTGATGTACGTTCTTTATCTGTTATGCATCCTTCATCTGCTACATATGTCTTCTACTTTTTATTCACAACTAGGTTCTCTTTGTCCGAATAAACTCTAGTTGACTTGTGTTGAAACTTGGACTTTCCAAATACACATGCTCCTTCCGGTCTTCACGACCATCAATCATAATCATACCATCATTTGAACTCTCTCATCCTTTTCAAAGATACGTCATTCTAGCTCGGTGCATCTTCCACTGATTTGATGTATTCTTCTCAATCGTACCTCATAGTTTTATTACTCCCATCATTTGAAACTGATCCATACGCTATGCTACCATCTATCTCTTATTTAGACATTACTAGTCTCCACCCACCCACCCAAGAATTTTCATTAATAATCACATTTCCTCTCCAGGAACAACCACTCATCCATCACAACCATACAGATCTCATAGTTTTAGTAATTGGCCCGAACTACGTTTTGACATGATTCTTGCCATGGCAAGATACGTAGGCAACCCTGTAACACTCTGTAAATTTGCGCTAGGTGTGAATGTGTTAAACGAGTATTAATGTGACATATTAAACATATGAAGTCCTAGCAGGATGAGTATGGGTGAAAATAGTTATTTTGGAATCAAGACGGAGAGTGAGGTGCATAAGATTCGATAAAATCGACTAAGTTTATAGAAGGTCTTTCTTCTAGAAGAATTTCGTAAACCTTAATTGGGAATTTAGGAAAATGTAAAACATAAAAGTCGTAGGCCATTGAAATATCTTTCCAACTATATTATGGAGCTGGAACAGATTTCTGACCAAAAAGTTATGTGCATTTTATCAAACAATGCGCAGTATGTGCGCCCAGGTATGCGCCCAGATGGTCTAGTGCGCGGTCGCGCACTTGTGGCGTGCTACTTCCCTAATGCCCGTCCAGGTGCACGAGAGCGCAAAAGGGGGGATATTTTTAAAGCCATACTTCATCCCCCACACCCCAAAACACAGAAACTTGCTCTAGAAAGGGAAGCTCTCAAGAACCTAAGTCCTCAAAAGTCCCTCCATTATCCAAGGTAAGTTGTAATGGTTATTCTATGTTAATTTCAATTCTCCAAAACCTTATTAACATGGGTAACCCCTCCAAATCATTAGATATTTGATTGGGGCATCATTGTTGAGAGAAGAAACCCTAGAATTCGAATTCAAGAGGATTGAAATTCAAAAAGATAATATCTTCACCCTCCAATTGATTATAGTATTGGATTAATAATAATAGACATTAGTTCATGAGATATGAGTTTATGGGTTTAATAGAAACGCATGAACGGTTATAGGTTTGGGTTATTGATTGTTGATTATTGGTTAAGGGTGTTGTTTATCTTATGGGTGATGAAGAATGGTATTGATTATAATAATTTGAGATTTTAGTATTATCTCGGAGCAAAAGAATGGGTTGCTGGGTGTAGAAACACCTTTAATAAGGACAATGAAGCTTTATGCCTACCAAGTGTTTGATAAAACGCCTAAGTGGCCAAAAGCTGGAATTCTTTGACTTGTATTAATATAGATTAAAGTTGAAAGGATTGGCGAATGTTGTATAACGCTCAAGAGCAGGAAGTTAAGGTATGTGAGGCAAACTCTCTATGTTTGGGAATGTTAATGATTCTCCCTGAACTACGTTTCTTTTACGACGTTACTGATTGCCTCGGAAGTATAATTAAGCCTAGTTCATTGAATAGTTGTAGAACTTCTATTATATAGCTCCATAACTCATTCATGACTTTCATTCTGAATGTTGTGAGCTCAGTGCGTAATCAGTATATACTTGGGTTTGACGCCCATGAGTCTCAGTCTAGATTACACAGCATGTCATACACATTTGAAGTTTCAGTTTTCATAATCAGCTCAACAATACATGTCTCAGTCTAGTCTTATTCAGTATTCTAGTATCATGTTACTTAATATGATTCAGTATTTCAGCATCACATATTGCACTATGATTCTCAATTCCTGAATTTAAATCCCTAAATGGAACACCTGTATTTGAGCCTGAGGCCGTAGTTTATATGATTTATGTATATTTTTTCCTGAGGCTGTAGTTTATGCTTTATGCATGTTTGGGCCTGAGGCAGTAGTTGATGCTTTATGCATTTTTGGGCCTGAGACCATAGTTATGTATACGTATACTTTGGCCTGAGGCTGTAGCTTGTGCACACATATATATATTGGGCCCGAGGCCGTAGTTTATTCAGATAAATAGGTTTTTCCTCATTTAGAAGAGGGAGTATTCATATCCTTACTTCCTTGTTCAGTTCAGTTATCAGTTATCATTTCAGCTATCAGTTATCAGTTATCAGTTATCAGTTATCAGTCCAGTTATTAGTTATCATTTATCATTTCAGTTTCAGTTTCAATAGTTATCATTTCAGTTATCAATTATCACTTCTCAGTTATCAGCTTAGTTTTAGTTTTAGCATTTATAATTTTTTCTTTCAGTTGCTTTACATCCTAATGCAATTCAAATGTACTTACGTCCTTTTTGCCGGAGGCCTGCATCTCACGATTCAGGTAATGATTTACAGGTTGACAATTCAGAGCGCTAGGATTCTCGTACCAGCTATTTGGTGATCCTAAGTTCTTTCAGGGCATTATCATTACCTTACTGTCTTCGGTATTTTTAGACAGTCGGTGTTTTTAGTACTTCATTAGAGGCTTCATAGACTAGAATAACAGTTAGACAGAGTCACAGGCTTTTCATGTTAAGCAATGTTGGCTACAAATATACTTCAAACTTATGTTAGTGTTCCCGCACATTAATTTATATCATTCAGATTTTCAGTGTATCAACATGAGTTAGTTTATCTTCCGCTTTCAGTATGTTATGATATCACATATTGATTCAGCTAGCCAGTTGGTTTGCTCAGTCATAGTAATCAGGCACCGGGTTCCGTGTTACGTCCTGGCCCAGGTTCGGGGTGTGACAAAGCTTGGTATCAAAGCACTAGGTTCAAGTGTCCTAGGGATTCTATAAAGCAGTGTCCAATAGAGTTTCCTTTATATGTGTGTGCCGGCCACACATATAAACGGTTAACTACCAAGTCATTCAGGATTGTCTCACTCCTTTCTACTTTAGATCGCGCCATTAAGCTTAGAGCAATAATTAACCTTCTTTTCATATCGAATTCCAAACGTATTGGATGGCCAAGCGACACGAAGGAGAAACCTAAGGTTCTAGAGACGATGATTGCCAATTGGGGTATATTTCTGGAGTACAGGTTGGTAACAAATGAGACTTGAGGGTATGTTGAAAGTGGGATGCAATAGGTAGTAGTACATATTATAGCATAACCTAATCAGAAAGTATAAAAGCAATTATCATGTTTTATGGTTATCAGTTTACCTCAGTTACCAGTTATACGGTCTTTCAGCTAGCAAGTTTATGGTTATTCAGTACGCCAGTATTCAGTTATATGTTTACCAAATATCCAATTTTTAGTGTATCAAAATTTCTAGTGACTTGTGAGGACATAGTGATGCATATGGGTGCTCAAAGAAAATGTAAGTAACAGTGATTATAGCGAAATTTTCACATGTTTTAGGTCCGGATTAAGACCCAAGACTCACCGAATGGTGAATGAAGTGGTTTATCAGATGATAATATACTCTGAAAGACAAGTTTGTGTATGGTAGTGTATCCTTATGTCAGACCCCACGGTGTAACAGGTTACGAATTCAACCGTAACGGGCGTAGAATTGATCACTATAGTTTTGGATAGAAATGAGCCTAAGGGAAATATATCTAAGAAGATATGATGTACGAAATGAGAATTAAGTTGTTCATATTTATTCAAATCAGAAGTAGAAAGTACCACGTTAGTAAGTTACTATATGAAGCAACTATTATTGTGAGAGAAAAGATATGACGGTTCTCTCTTAGTTTATGTGACTAAGTATTTACCACAAATGTTTATAGTCCAGTATGATTTTTGAAGTGTATAGAAAGGTCAAGGTTAGATATCCCGATTTCGTTTAAGCAAAATGAAATTTCCCTAAGTGTGATCCATGTACATTGTTCAAAAAAAGAAAGATAGTATGCGACCATAGAATAGGGTCGGATGGTGAGGGAAGTTAGAAATAACCTTATGCTTCACTTTAGTTATTCAAAGCAGAGCAAGAAAACATGATGCTAGCAGGTGGTTAGTAAAAGAATAGCAAGTAAGTTTTGAGTAGATACAATGAATTAGCAATTTTAGCAGAGCTAGTAGAGGTAAGATTTGGTTCATTTAGCGAAGTTAACTCTAGTGAGTGGATGACAGTTTGAAGTATCAAACACGTGTTAGAACCCAAAGAGTTTAAGTTAAACCTGAGGTACAGTGACAGTGGATAAAAAATCAGCTAGCAGTAAGAGTGCAAACTATAGAAGAATAGCCTTTAAGATTTGTCGAAAAGAGGTTTCCCCAATATTGACAGAGTTAGAAGAGTTAAATCATTAAGATTGTATATGATAGTTGTGAATACATTAACTTTCCATTTATGTAAGTAATTTAGTTTTTCCTAGTAAGAAAGATTACTCAGAAGTATGTTGGAGATGAGTCGTCATTGACATAAAGTGCAAAGAATTGCAGAAGATAAGAAAAGTTGTTCGGATCCCAACAACAGAGAGGGATCCACGAGTACATGACCCTAACCTTTGTTCTAAGGGAGAGACGTGAAAATCGCCAATAAGTCTGGTTGGAGATTTAAAATCCGCATAGTTAGAATGGGATATAAAAACTATAAAATCATCCCTAGTTGTGTATCACGAGGGTAGTGCCATTGCACGAGACTCTAATCTTCAGAGTACTGGTTAGCTCACAGCATTTCTATAAGTGTTTTCAGGATGTATCTTAAAAAGATAATCAATTGTGGGAAGTACAACTTATGATTGAGGCAAACAATAGAATTATAGTGAAAGAAGTTCACCTCTTATCCAAGCTAGGAGTTCGACTTTCGGACACCAAAGATGGTGGACTTGTTGTCCAGAAAGGGACTCAATCCTTCTTAGTAGTCGAAGTGAAGGAGAAACAGTTTGATGACCCTACTTGTTGCAGCTAAAATAAGGGATACACAAGCATAAGACGATGGCTTTTGAACAAGGGGGAGATGATGGTACTTTGAGGCACCAAGACGGACTGTGTGTTCCAGATGTAGATAGGCTCAGAGAGTGAATTATGTTAGAAGCCCACAATTCCAGGTATTCTATTCACTCAGGTTCCGCAAAGATGTATCATGGTCTTAATCAAGATTCATTGATGGAACGACATGAAAAAGAATGTCACAAACTTTGTGGCCAAGTGCCAGAACTTTCAACAAATGAAAGTTGAGCAGCAGAAAGCCAAGTGTTTTACCACAGTTTACACATATTCTTGAGTGGAGTTGGTAAATATGGACTTTATTATTTTGGGAGCATGATTTGATTGGGTGATTGTAGATTGACTTACCAAGTCAGCGCACTTCTTACCAGTAAAGACCACAGATTCAGCAGAAGATTATGCCAAGTTGTATATCCAAGAAATCGTAAGAGTGCATGGGACTCCGTTGTCCATCATTTTATATCGTGGTGCTCAGTTTACAATGAACTTTTAGAAGACCTTTCAAAATGAATTAGACACAAGAGTAAGCCTCAGTATAGTTTTTCATCCTCAGAAAGATGGCCAAGTAGAGCGCACTATTCAGAACCTACCATTCTAGTATCAAGATGGCATCGTGCGAGACTCTGTATTGGCGAAGGTGTAGATTGTCAATTGGTTGTTTCAAAGTTGGTGAAGAAGAGTTGTTGGGACCATATTTGGTCTATCAGACTATGGAGAAAGTTAAGTTGATTCAAGAGCATTTGAAGACAGCTTCGAGGCGCCAAAACTCCTATTCGGACGTGCGGCATAGAGACCTAGAGTTTCAAGTCGATGATTGGGTGTTTCTGAAAGTTCCGCCTATGAAAGGCGTTATGAGATTTGGGAAGATGGGGAAGCATAGTCCCTGCTATATTGGGCCATATAGAATTTTGTGAAGGATCGGTCAATTAGCTTATGAGTTAGAGTTGCCACCAGAATTTACAGCTATACAGCCAGTATTTAACGTATCATGTTATAACATTCAATTTTCTAGTACTCAGATACTCGTGTTAGTTCAATACTTAGATACTCCTGTCAGTTCAGTACTCAGATACTCATGCCAGTTCAGTACTCATATATTCATGTCAGCTTAGTACTCAAATATTGATATAAGTTTAGTGCTCACATATTCATGTCAGTTTAGTATGCAAATATTAGTGCAAATTAAATATTCATATATCCATGTTAGTTCAGTATTCACGTATCTATGGCAGACCAGTGGTCACGTATATGTTTCATGTTATGCGCATTATGATACCCTGTGAGTCTTGTGATATGCAATGATAGCTGGAGGGTGTTTCAGAGAAATGTTGAAGGTAATTAACCTTTTCATTTGTACCTTATATTATAATCTCCATGTCTATCAGTATTCAGTCAGCTTAGTAATTTGTCAATGCAATAGTCATTTAGTTCAGGATCTCAACAAATCAGTAATCAAGTATTAATTCAATTCAGTATACAAGTGTTTATGAAATTTCAGTGTTCACATGTTTCCACTAGACGCGTTTAAGGTCCAGAGTTAGTCGTAGTTACAGCCAGGACAATCATTCAAGGATGAATGAACCTAAGGGGGAGATATGTAACACTTCCTAAATTTAGAATAGGTGTGGATGTGTTAAATGTGTATTAATGTGACATATCAGACATATGAAGCCCTAGCGGGACGATTATTGGTGAAAATAGTTGTTTTAGAATCACGACGGAGAGTGAGGTGCATAAGATTTGATAAAATCAACTAAGTTTGTGGAAGGTCTGTCTTCTAGAACTATTTCATAAACATACGTTGGGTATTTGGGAAAACGTAAAACAAAAAGGTTGTAGGCCTTTGAAATAGCTTTCCAATGATATATTGTGGAGCTCGAACGTATTCCTGAGCAAAATGTTATATGCATTTTACCGAACAATACGCAGTATGCACGCCCAAATAGTCTCGTGCACAGCCGCGCATGCGCGTCCAGGTGCACAGTTGGGCCGTCCAGGTGCACGGGAGCACACCGGGGGGG
>MCJB01001708.1:31387-46436 GCA_002018475.1 Nicotiana obtusifolia
AAGATACAAAATCTAAGACAATCAGAGACATGACTTCAAAAAAAAAAAGGAAACCCCGCAAGTTAAAAAGGAGGATCCAACAAAAATGAGAAAACTTCTGCAAATTCGAAGAAAAAACGAAGAGAAGAAAAAAAAAAGAGAGGAGAAAACTCTACAAACTCAAAGAGGAGGAGCTCCAACAAAAAGAAGGGAAAACTCTTACAAAGCAGGAGAAACTTCAAAAAGAAAAAAAAATCTCTCTGAAAAAGGAAGAAGAATCTCCTACTAGTTCAAAAGAAGTCAAAGCAAAGAAAAGAACATCGAACCGAATAAGATCAAGTGCCGAAGCATGGTTTGAACATCGAAGGCACGGACACAGTGCAATGCTCATGGAGAGATTAGACACTTTACCCCAAATAAATATCCTACCCGTACCCAAACATACATTACATGCCGATAACAAGCCCTATATGATCCTATTCAAAGTGTTCTCACATTAGTGGATATTCACATAAAGGTCAAGCATATGGTATCTCAGTCGCATGCATTGAATATCATTCTGAGTGTGAGTATGCTTCGCAAAAATTTCCTAAAGTCAAAATACAAAAACACTTCAAATATGTGTGCGAATTAGGACTTTCTTTGTAGTGAGGAACTTGAAACATGAGGATAGGAAAAATTCAAAACCTCTGATTGAAGCAAGACGAACAAATCTTGTCGAACTTAGGTATATNTGACCTGATTCTCGTTTCAACGAGATATGTAGGAAACCTCCGGGTTCGGTCACAATTTTCAAAAAAATAAAAAAAAATCATTAATCAAGGACCCTCCCCGGGTTTGATCTCATTTCTCAAAATATCAAAAAAAAAAATGCTCTCGCCGTCTAGAGATTTTCAATTCATGTTATTCCCATTGTGCGGAGATTTTATTTTCCTATCAGCGCTCCTAAACAGAACGGTACCCAGTCTCGTACTAACAATGCTCCTATACGGAACAGTACACAGCCCGTCCTTACTTTCCAGTCAGCGCTCCTAAATGAAATGGTACCCAGCCCCGTACTAACAATGCTCCTATACGGAGTAGTACACAGCCCGACCATTTTACTTTCCTGTCCATGCTCCTATATGAAATGACAATTACAAAGCATGTGTAACCTTCAACGATCCGATATCGCTTCGGAAAGGTAGCTACAAAGCCCATCTAACTTTCAATGCTCCGATATCGCTTTGGAACGGTAACTACAAAGTCCGTCTAACTCTTATTGCTTTGATATTGCATCAGAACAGTAACTACAAAGCCCGTCTTACAGTCAGTTCTCTTTATCAAAAAGCACAAAAATTGATTAATTCAAAAATTCAAAAAAAAAAGTAAAATGAAATGAAAATCTAAAAATATTTTCTTCCCGCCCTTTCCGAACTAAGTTTGACATGATTCTCATTTCTAGGAGATACGTAAGCAGCCTTCGCGTTTGGTCTCATTTTTTAAATAATCACAATTTTTTTTGATTAAGTCGAAAATTCAAAAAAAATTGATGTTAAGTCAAAATACAGATATCCAAAAAAAGGGGGACCCTTCCTCGAGTTTGGTCCCATTTATCAAAAATCAAAAAAAAGAAGAGGGGAAACTTTTCTTTGACTGGTCCTATTTATCAAAAATCAAAAAAAAAAGAAGAAGAGGAAAAATCACCTAAGATTGACTTGGGTGGTACCGATATAGTTAGGAGTATGCATGAGAAAGAACATGTTAATTGCTATGATGAAGAGGATCAACTTCGGGTAAGCCATAGACTCTTGTGGTACATCTCAATTATACATTAGTGACTCTTGAAAATCTCGTGCTTACAGTTAGGGTAAGAACAAAGCTGACTCATCATTTCATGTGCATTGTGTGATGAGCCTAGATTAAAATTTATTGCGTTGCATTGTAGATCTAGAACTTGGCCAGAATGTCTGTTGAGGCGAAATTCTGAGAAACGCTTGATTTGCGAAAGGATCGTAGGCCTTCTTTGATCCGTTTGAGCTTTTCAAGCCCACCAAATGACATTGATCCCTAGCATTTCCCCTTTGAGCATTAAGCTTTTTCTTGGACAACCACATCTTATTCTATACCCTTCTTTGTGCTTAAATGCACAACCTCTCTCTTGGACCAACCTCTTCGAGCGCACCGAAAACGTGTAACTTCGGACGACGACCAAAGTGGAGCCGACAAGCATGAAAAGACGAAAGATACAAAATCTAAGACAATCAGAGACATGACTTCAAAAAAAAAAAAGGAAACCCCGCAAGTTAAAAAGGAGGATCCAACAAAAATGAGAAAACTTCTGCAAATTCGAAGAAAAAACGAAGAGAAGAAAAAAAAAAGAGAGGAGAAAACTCTACAAACTCAAAGAGGAGGAGCTCCAACAAAAAGATGGGAAAACTCTTACAAAGCAGGAGAAACTTCAAAAAGAAAAAAAAAAATCTCTCTGAAAAAGGAAGAAGAATCTCCTACTAGTTCAAAAGAAGTCAAAGCAAAGAAAAGAACATCGAACCGAATAAGATCAAGTGCCGAAGCATGGTTTGAACATCGAAGGCACGGACACAGTGCAATGCTCATGGAGAGATTAGACTCACTTTACCCCAAATAAATATCCTACCCGTACCCAAACATACATTACATGCCGATAACAAGCCCTATATGATCCTATTCAAAGTGTTCTCACATTAGTGGATATTCACATAAAGGTCAAGCATATGGTATCTCAGTCGCATGCATTGAATATCATTCTGAGTGTGAGTATGCTTCGGAAAAAGTTCCTAAAGTCAAAATACAAAAACACTTCAAATATGTGTGCGAATTAGGACTTTCTTTGTAGTGAGGAACTTGAAACATGAGGATAGGCAAAATTCAAAACCTCTGATTGAAGCAAGACGAACAAATCTTGTCGAACTTAGGTATATCTGAGGTATCATTTGAAGCTATAGGAATTACCCGTAAGCTGATCTCAGTTTGATGGAAAGTATATGGTGAAAAGTTTTATGTACAAAACTAATTGTTGGTACCAACCAGAGTCAAGTAAAAAAAAGATATGATGATCTATCAATAAAATCACAGTCTTTCTTTACAATATTCTCTACAAAAAAGCTACAAAACAACAAAAAATACAAAAAAAAAAAAGAGTAGCTTAGTCACACTCCTAGTAGAGTGGTTTCATATTTGAAGGCTCAACGGATGGTTGAGAAGGGGTGTTTGGCGTATATGGCCTTCGTGAGAGATGTTAGCACTGATACTCCCATTGTTGAGTCAGTTCCAGTAGTGAGGGAGTTTCAGATGTGTTTCTTTGCAGACCTGCCGGACATGCCACTTGACAGGGAATATTGATTTAGGTATTTATTTGGCGCCAATACTCAACCCATCTCTATTCCACCATATCGCATGGCACCGACTTAGTTGAAGGAATTGAAAGAACAGCTACAGGAATTTCTTGATAATGGTTTCATCAGGCACCTTGGGGGTGCACCGTTATTATTTGTGAAGAAGAAAGATGGTTCCATGAAGATATGCTTTGACTACAAGCAGTTGAACAAGGTTACTATTTAAGAACAAGTATCCACTGCCACATATTGATGATTTATTTGACCAGCTTCAGAGTGCTAGGGTATTCTCGAATATTGAATTGAGATCAGGGTACATCAGTTGAAGATCAGGGCTTCAGATATTCCTAAGATGGCTTCAGAACCTATTATGGCCATTATGAGTTCTTGGTGATGTCTTTTGGGCTGACTAATGCCCCAACAGCTTTTATGCACTTGATGAATATCGTATTTTCAGCCTTTATTGGATTCTTTCATCATTGTGTTTATTGATTATACATTGGTGTATTCACGCAGCCGGAAGGAGCATAAGCAGCGCTTGAGGATTGTGCTCCAGACTTTAAGGAAGAAGAAGCTATATGATAAATTCTCCAAGTGTGAGTTTTGGTTAGACTCGGTGGAATTCTTGGGTCACGTGGTGTCCATTGAGGGGATTAAGGTGGAACAAAAGAAGATTGAGGCAGTCTAGAGTTGGCCTTGACTGTCTACTACATTGAGATTTGGAGTTTCTTCGGGTTGGCTGGTTATTATCATTGTTTTGTGGAGGGGTTTTTATCTATTGCAGTCCTATTGATTAGACTAACGTAGAAGGGTGCCCTATTCAGTTGGTCTAATGAGTTTGAGGAGAGCTTTCAGAAGCTCAAGACTGCCTTGACTAAAACTCCAGTTTTGGTTTTGCCTTCAGGATCGAGTTCTTATACAGTCGATTGTGATGCTTCATGGGTTGGCATTGGGTGTGTTCTGATGCAAGATGGTAGACTGATTGCTTATGCTTCATGTCAGTTGAAGCCCCATGAGAATAACTACCCAGTACACAATTTGGAGTTTGCAGCCATTGTTCATGCTCTCATAATTTGGGGGCACTATCTTTATGGTGTACCTTGCGAGCTGTTCACAGATCACAGGAGTTTCCAACATCTACTCAGGCAAAAGGATTTGAACTTAAGGCAACAGAGGTGGTTAGAGCTATTGAATGACTATGATATCACTATTCTTTATCATCAAGGGTAGAACAATGTGGTGGCTGATGCTTTGAGTAGGAAGGCGGAGAGCATGGGTAGTCTTGCTTTTATCCAAGTTTGGGAGAGGCCATTAACTTTGGATGTTCAAGCTTTGACAAACATGTTTATGAGGTTGGATATTTCTGAGCCTAGTAAGGTTCTTACTTGTGTTGTATCACGTTCTTCCGTATTTGAGCGCTTCAAGGCGCGTCAGTATGATGATACCCACTTGCTTGCCCTTAGGGACACGGTTCAACATGATGATGCTAAGTAGGTAACTATTGGTGATGATGGGGTATTGAGGCTTCAGGGTCGGATCTGTTTTCGAATATGGATGGGTTGCGGGAGTTGATTCTTGAGAAGGCCCATAGTTTACTGTATTCCATTCATTCGAGTGCCGCGAAGATGTACCAGAATTTGAGGCAGCACTATTGGTGGCAGAGGATGAAGAAGGATATTGTTGGGTATGTTTCTTGGTGTTTGAACTATCACTAGGTGAAGTATATGCATCAGAGACCGGGTAGGTTACTGCAAGAGTGGAAGTGGAACCGTATCACTACAGATTTTGTAGTTGGGTTGCCATAGACCTTGAGAGATTTGATGTGGCGTGGGTCATTGTGGACAGACTGACCAAGTCTGCAGACTTCATTATAGTCATGACCACCTATACTTCTGAGCAGCTGGCTCAGATTTATCTTCGAGAGATTGTTCGCCTTCATGGTGTGCCCATATCTATTATCTCGAATCGAGGCACTCAGTTTACATCATATTTTTGGAGAGCAGTATAGCATGAGTTGGGCACACACATCGAGCTGAGTACATCTCACGCCTAGATGGACGGGCAGCTCGAGCATACTATTAATATTTTATAGGACATATTGAGAGCATGTGTCATTGATTTAGGAGGCCAGTGGGATCAGTTTCTACCGCTAGCAAAGTTTGCCTACAACAATGGCTATCAGTCGAGTATCCGGATGGCTCTGTTTGAGGCCTTAGATGGGAGCCGATGTCGTTCTCCAGTGGGTTGGTTTAAGCCTGGGGAGGGTAGGTTGTTAGGCACTAATCTAGTTCATGATGCTTTCGAAAAGGTAAAATTGATTCGGGAACGGCTTCGTACAATGCGGTTCAAGCAGAAAAGTTATGTTGATAGGAAGGCTCGTATTGTGGCATATATGGTGGGTGAGAATGTTCTACTTAGAGTTTCTCCCATGAAGGATGTGATGAGGTTCGGAAATAAGGGCAAGTTGAGCCCTCAATATATTGGTCCTTTTGAGGTGCTAGAGAGAGTTGGAGAGATGGCCTATAGACTTACCTTGCCACCTAGTTTATCGGGAGTTCATCCAGTGTTTTATGTTTTCATGCTCCGGATGTATTATGGGTATCCATCACATGTATTAGACTTCAGCACGATGCGGTTGGATAAGGATTTGACTTATGATATGGAGCCGGTGGCTATTTTGGACCGGTAGGTTCAAAAGTCGAGGTCAAAGAATATAGCATCGATGAAGGTTCATTGGAGAGGTCAGCTGGTTAAGGAGGCTGCTTGGGAGACAAAGCAGGAGATGCGGAGCATATATCCTCACCTTTTTGATACTCCAGGTATGATTCTAGATTTATTTGAGGATGAACGTTTGTTTAAGAAGAGAAGAATGTAACGACCCGACTGGTCGTTTTGAGTATTTTATCCATATTTCCTCTATTTGATTCCTTCCATATGTGTCTTTGTCGTTTTGTGACTTGTAGGGGTGGTTGGTTTTATTTTGAGGGAGTTTTGGATTGAATTGGGACACTTAGTCTCTTGATTGGAGGCATAAGTTGTAAGGGCTAACCGGAGTTTGGGATTTGGGTAGACGACCCCGAAATTGTGTTTTGATGGTTCCAATAAGTTCGTATGGTAATTTTGACTTAGACATTTTTCTAGATTTGGATTTGGAGGTTCCTAAGTTGATTTGGTTCTATTTGGCGAAAGTTAAAAAGTTGAGGGTTTGGAAGGTTCATAGGTTTGACCAGGAGTTGACTTTAGTGAAGAAGGGTTTGGATTATGGTTCAGATGGACGGAATAGGTCCGTTGTGTCAATTGGGACTTGTATGAAAATTTTGAGGTCAATCCGAGTTGATTTGACGTGGTTCGGCATGAGTTTTGGAAGTTGGAAGTTCATTAGTTCCTTAGGCTTGAATTGAAGTGCGATTCCTTATTTTGATGTTGTTTAGAGTGATTTGAGGCTTCTAGTAGGTCCGTGTTATGTTTTTGGATTGGTTGGTGTGATTGGAGGGGGTCCCGATGGCCTCAGGTATGTTTCAGACGAGTTTCAGATCTTTTCCTTGATGTTTGACAGTTCTAGTATGCTATTTTCGCACCTTGGATGGGTTAGGCGCATGTGCGAGTCTGCAAAAGCGGATCTATGGCTGCGAATGTAGATCTGGATTTGGTGCATAGGTGGGAAGGCTGAGTCCACAGATGCGGACTAAGGAGCGCAGACGAGAAGGTTTGTCCGCAGAAATAGATGCGCATATGCTGCTTGGTGTCAGCAGAAGCGGCTGGTCGGGAGGATTAGTGACATCTGCATCTGTAGTGGATCTTCAACCGATGCGGTACCACAAATGCGGTACTGTATATGCGATATTTTGGATCGCAAATGCTGAATTGCTGGGTAGGATATATTATACAAGGGTTTTGGTTATTTCTCATTATTTGAAGTTGTGGAGTTCGATATGAGCGATTTTTGGGGGTTTTTTCACTAGAATTAAAAGGGTGAGTAATCTCTACTTGATTTTGATGGTAAGATATTGATTTCACCTGGATTATTACACCTATATTAAGTAATTTAAAGGTGGAATTTGGGGGTTTTGCCATGGTTTTTAGAAAGTGAAATATGATGATTTCGGGGTCGATTTGAGGTTGAATTTGGATGAAACATACATAATTGGACCTGTATTAGAATGGGTGTTCAGGACTTATGAGTTTTGTTGGGTGCTGGGTTGCGGGGCCGTGGCTGACTTTTTGGGTTGACTTTGTATAATTGCAACAAGATCTTAGCTTTATTGTTTGGGGTTGTTTTCTATGACTTTTATTGATGATATTAAGTTATTTTGTCTAGATTCGAGCCATATGGAGGTTGATTCATGTGGGAAGTGATTCTTAGAGTAAGGATTTGGCGTGCTTGAGGTAAGTATCTTACCTAAACTTGGTCGAGGTACTAGTTTCCTGAGTTATTAGTGTTGGCTACACGCTGTGAATGATTCACATGTGAGGGGATTGAGACCATGTGTGTACACCGAGGTATTATCCATACTCAAGGTAGTGTTTAGGCTATTATATCCCTTGAATCGATTGCTATGATTCATTTTATCATACTTCCCTTTGTGAGCTACTTGAATCATGTTAAGAGATTATATGTTGGTTGTTCCCTGTTCAAATGTGTTAGTTGCTATTCTTGTGGCGTAATCGCCTGACTAGAAATGTGGTAGCACACTTCGCATATGCCTACACCTTAGCATGTCACTTGTATCAATCTTTGAGCATGTAATTTTATATCCATTATTCATGTGCATGTATTCTTTTATATGACTTTCTGTGTGACATGTATTGAGTTGATAGCATATGATTTGTTCGTGCGAATATGAGTTATGTTAGCTCGTGATTTGTCCGTACGGTGTTTATATATGGCATGTGAGTTATCCGTGCAACGTGTGGATAAGGATCCATCTCCCTAGGTTACCCTCTCATGTTTCTCTCTTGATGGTGCACACACGGTATGAGGAAAACTTGCCAGTGTATGTTGTCGTTATTGCACTACTTCTCTACTTGCAATTTCCTTGGATGTCTACATGTTTTATTCACATATCTTTTCTATATGCTATATCAGAAATGTGCACATGCCTTGTTTTGCATATCTTCTCTATATTCTGGATTGTTAACTGAAACAGAGCATGTTATGTTGTCTTTGTGTACCAAGGTGGCTTTATCTGTAATTTATGGCTTGATAATATTATTTGTTGTGTACTTGTGAGATTCGTGAACTGAGCAGGTTATTAGCAAGTATCATTAATAATTCTTGCCTCTATTACCTCGCCGAGGTTAGTTATGATACTTGCTGAGTACATGGGGTCAATTGTAGTCATACTACACTTTGCACTTAATTGTGTAGATCAAGGTTTTGGACCGAGCCGTGAGCAACTGTGTTTTGTTGCTGGGATCGTCTTTGAGAGATGAGGTAGAGTTGTATCTCGACCGCAATCTTGGCGTTTCTTTTTATTTACGTACAATTGCTTTCATTCAAACAGTCTGTTCATTTTCTATTCCAGAATTGTATTTCTACTTTAGAGTTAATGACTCTATATTACTAGTTCTGGGGATTGATATGCATCGACATAGTTATTTTATGTTATTGGCTTTAGATTTGCATTATATTAGTATTTTGTTATCTTGTTCCGCTTTTATTATGCTTGTCTTTCCTAGCAAGTGAGCTAGGCACCATCATAACCGATTGATCGTTTTGGATCGTGACACAGAGCAACTCAAAACTAGTCAAAAGGACATACAAACAAATCAAATATGCTCAAGACCTCCTAACTTAACTATTAGAGTCAATTCCAAACCCTACTCGAAAAGTCAACAAAAGTCAACCCCGGGCCCACATGCCGAAATTCCAAAACATTTCGTAGATAAGCATTGCCCATGGCATTTATAATTTATACCCAATTCCACAACCAATTTTGTGGTCAAATCTCAATTTTGCCAAATTCTAGGTTTTTCAACAAAATCCAAAAATTCTACTAATTTCCATGTTAAAATCCACACCTAATCCATATATTTAACTCATAATAGGTAAAAATCACTTGCCTAAATGCACTTGATGAAAATGATCCTTTAAAGAGCTCCCAATTCGCCCAAGCCAACAGAAAATAGGGTGACATGAGCCTAAGTCCCGTATTAAAACCTGCAATTTGCCTAGACGTCCTCCATCGCGATCGTAGAATTAGCCTCGCGATCATGAAGGCAAAAGCTACACTGCCAGTCTGCCTTCATCTGTTGGCGATGATCCGGCCGCATTTGCGAAGAACACTGGCTCTTAAACCCTCCGCATTCGTAGTCCACCCTACTGCTTTCGCGAAGGCCAAAGCCTTCCAGCCCATCCATCATCTTCCTTCTTCACGTTAGCGAAGAGGAGCCATGTCTTCCACTGTGTTCACGGGGCTTTCTTCGCATTCGAGAAGAGGAACCATTGCCCCCTCCAAAATCCTTCTTCGCAATCGCGGAGCTTCCTTCGTGATCGTGAAGCACACCAGCACTAGCAAACATCTGCTAACTTTAACATTGTTCCTGGTGGTCTGAAACTCATCGTAGCCAGCCAGGACCTCGTCCAATTATAACAAGTCCATAAATATAATTTGGAACTACTCGAGGCCTCAGAACACATAAAATAACATCATAACCAAGAATCTCACCCCAAACCAAACTAATCAACTTCTAAACATCAAAGTTCTTCTAACTAAATCCGAATGCAATGAATCGTACTTAGAAAACTCGGAATGACACCAAATTTTTCCCACAAGTCTAGTATGACAAAACAAAATTATTCCCAGGCTTGGAATTCCAAATGGGGTCCCATAACTCTAAATTCCACCCCGATTCAAACTTAAAAAATTCTAAAACCTTCAAAACGCCAATTTCTGACAATAAGCACCGAGACGTTCCCAATCCACTCGAAACTCGATTCGAACATACGTCCAAGTCCAAAATTACCATACAAACTTATTGAAATCTTCGAATCCCGATTGTGAGGTCATTTACCTAGAGTGTTGACTCAAGTAAAACTTGACCACCTTAGGCCTTGGAACTAAGAACTAAGTGTCCCGAATTCAACCCGAACCCTTTCAAAAACAAACAAACTGCCCCCGCAATTCAAAAAGAAGGAAAAGCATATACGGGAAGTTTTAAATAAGGGAATGAGGTTCTAGAAGGCAAAATGACTGATCGGATAGTTACATTCTCCACCTCTTAAACAAACGTTCGTTCTCGAACGAGTTTAGAATCAAACATGAAGTTCAAAATAAGTGGGAATATTTGCTCCGCATGTCTTCCTCAGTTTACCAAGTCGCCTTCATCACTGGTTGACCCCTCTACTGAACCTTCACCGTTGCAATCTCCTTGGACCTCAGCTTGTAAGCCTGCCTATTAACAATGACAACTAGCTCCTCCTCGTAACTCAAGCTCTTATCCATCTGCACTATGCTATAATCAAACACATAGGACCTGTCGGCATGGTACCTCCGGAGCATAGACACGTGAAATACCAGATGAACTCCCGATAGGCTAGGAGGCAAAGCAAGCTTGTACGTGACCTCACCAAATCGCTCCTAAACCTTGAATAGATTGATAAAACCTCGAATTCAACATGCCTCTCCTCCTGAATCTCATGATACCCTTCATCGGCGAGACTTTCAGAAGTACTTTCTCGCCCACCATAAATGACAAATCACGCGCTTGCTGGTCCATGTAACTCTTCTTCTTGGACTGTGTTGTGCGACGCCGCTCCAGAATCAACTTTACCTTATCCAAAGCATTCTGTACCAACCTCTGAAATAGGCATGCCATGCAACTAGATGATCTTATGGAATTAAATTTGGGCCAACCTCTCAAAGTATATGTAGTCATCATCGAAATGAAGTGCCTAGACTTGGTCATTCTATCGACAATGACCCAAACAACATCGAATTTCCTTAACCTCCGAGGCAAATCAACCACAAAATCCATAGTGATGCGCTCCTATTTCTACTCCGATATAACCATCTGCTGAACTAAATCACCTAGCCTCTGGTGCTCGTACTTAACCTACTGCAATTTAAACATCTCAAAACATACTCAACTATGTCCTTCTTTATCTGCCGCCACTAGTAATGCTGCCTCAGGTCGCGATACATCTTCATAGCATCCGGATGAATGATATAACTCAAACCGTGTTTCTCCTCTAGAATCGACTCCCTCATGCCATCAATATTAGAAACACACAAGCAACCCTGGTGTCACAGAACACCATCAATTCCGATAGTCACCTCCGTGGCATCATCTTGTTGTATTGTTTCTCTAAGAACAGCAAGTGGGGATCATCATACTGGTGAGCCTTAATCCACTCGAATAAAGAAGACAGAGCCACAACATATGCAAGAACTCGACTGGGCTTTAAAATATCCAACCTCAAAAGTCGGTTAGCTAAGGACTGAATGTCCCAAGCCAATGGCCTCTCCTCTGATGGAATGAATGCCAAACTACCCATACTATCGCCCTTTCTGTTCAAGGTATCCACGACCACATTTTCCTTACCAGGATGATAAAGAATGTTGATATCATTGTCGTTCAGTAAGTCAACCACTTGTCCTGCCTTATACTAAGATCATTTTGCATAAACAAATGATGCAAACTATAGTGATGGTATAAACCTCACATGACACTCCATAAAGATAATGCCTCCAGATCTTGAGAGCATGAACTATCACAGCCAACTCCAAATTGTGCATAGGGTAATTCTTCTCGTGGAGATTCAACTGACGTGAAACATATGCAATAAATCGCCCCTCCTACATCCATACACAACCCAACCCAACGCGTGAAGCGTCGCAATACAAAATGTACATCTCTGAACCGGAAGGCAAAACCAATACTGGTGTTGTAGTCAATGTGGTCTGGATCTTCTAAAAGCTCGCTCGCAATCATCGTACCATCTGAATTAAACACCCTTCTAGATTAATCTATTCAAAGGAGCTACAATAGATGAGAAGCCCTCCAGGAACCAACGATAATAACGTGCTAGCGCCAAGAAACTCCTGATCTCGGTCGATGTGGTAGGACGAGGACAACTTTAGACTGCCTTGATCTTCCTCGGATACACCTTAATACCCTTACTTGACACAACATGCCTCTGAAGGCCACAAAATCTAACCGAAAATTGCACTTGGAGAACTTGGCATATAGCTTTTGTTACCTCAAAATCTGAAGAACTATCCTCTACTGCTGCTCGTGTTCCTCCATGCTACGCGAGTAAATATATATGCCATCAATGAAGACAATGACAAATGAGTCAAAATATGACCTGAACAGCCGATTCATCAAATCCATATATGTTACCAGAGCATTAGTCAAGACGAAGGACATCAGTAGAATCTTTTGGTGCCCATATCTAGTCCGCAAAGCCATCCTCGGAACATCCAAAGCATGAATCCTCAGCTGATGATACCCGGATCATAAGTCGATCTTCCAGACCACCCTAGCACCCTGAAGCTGATCAAATAAATCATCAATGCATGGATATGAATACTTCTTCTTGATGATGACCTTACTCAGCTTGCGATAATCAATGCACATCCACTTGCTCCTATCCTTCTTCTTTACAAATAATACCGGTGCAACTCCAAGGCGACACACTTGGACTGATGAATACCTTCTCGAGAAACTCTTAAAGCTACTCCTTTAGCTCTTTTAACTCCATGGGAGCCATACCATAACGCGGAATAGAGATAGGCTGGGTGCCTAGTGCCAAATCAATTTCGAAATTGATATCACAATCTAGCAGCATGCCTGGTAAATCAACAGGAAATACATAAAAAATTCCCGCACTACATACACTAAATATATCATGGGAGTCTCTACAACAGTATCTCAAACAAAGGACAGATAGGCCAAACAACCCTTCTCGATCATATGTCGATCCTTCAAGAAAGAAATAACCCGCTTGGATGTACTATAAGATGAACCTCTCCACTCCAGCCTAGTAAACTCTGGCATTGCCAAAGTAACAATCTTGGCATGATAATCGAGAATGGTATTGTATGAAGACGGCCAGTCCATGCGCAGTATAACCTCAAAGTCAATTATATAGAGCAATAGAATATTCGCTCTGGTCTCTTACATACAGAAAATCACTACATAGGACCGTAAAACCGACCCACATCAACAGAATCACCCACATGTTTGGACATATATACAAGAACACCCAAGGACTCATGAGATACATCAAGATAAGGAGAAAAGAGAGAAGAGACATAGGAATAGGTAGACCACGGATCAAAAAATACTGAAGCATGCCTACGGTAGACAGAAATAATAGTTGTGATCATGGTGTCAGAGGTTGCTTCCTCTGGTCTGGCTAGAAAGGCATATAATCTAGTTAGAGCACCAACTGTCTGGCCTCCACCTCTAAGACGACCCCTACCTACCGGCCTTCTGCCTCTGGCTGGAAAGACGGGCAGTGTGGTAGCTGGTGCAATAATCATGGGCTATTCTTGCTGCAATGCCTTGCCCCAAAGTTTGGAACAAAACCTCTTTACGTGACCAAACTCCCCGCACCCAAAACAACTCCTCAGAATAGGAAATTGCTGACTCTAGATCTGACACTAATAACCTGAATACCCACTGGAGAAACCTGAATAGCTAGTGGATGGTAGGTGCTTTCTGGAATGGCACTGAAGTAAGGCCGCGCTGGAGCACCCCGAATAGGCTATGGTGTTAAATACATGGGTTTTCTAGGATGGTCCCTCATGAACTGACCTCTGCCCCTAGATAGGGCTCCACTGAACCGAGTAGACTGCCGAGGCTGTTTATCCCTCGACTTGAACTCTCTGGATATGCTCAATCCTCTGAGCTATCTCCACAACCTGGAGGAAAAAAGTCCCTAAAGCCGCCTCTCCGGCCATAGAAACCTGAATCCCATAGTGCAAGCTCGCAATAAACCTCCTCACTCTCTTTTCATATATAGGGAGTATGATAGCTGCATGACGAAACAACTCAGTGAATCTCTCCTCGTAGTTGGTCACAGATATTTGATCCTACTAGAGCCGCTCGAACTGACCCATAACTCCTCCCTCTATGAAGATGGAAGATATTTCTCCAGGAAGGTGTATGTGAACTAATCCAAATTCAAGGGAGGTGAACCTGCCGGCCTACTCAGGAGATAATACTACCACCATCTAGGGGCCTTCCCCTCTAGTTGAAATGTGGTGAAGTCCACCCCGTTGGACTCCACTAGTCCCAAATTATGCAGCCTCTCTTTACAATGGTCAATGAAATCATGTGGGTACTCTGGCTGCTCACCGCTAAAGCAGGAAGGATGAAGCCTAGTAAATCTGTCTAGCCGCTTATGCTCCTCAACAGTCACGGCTAGTCTGGTCTATGCTCCTCAACGAACACATCCCGCGGTCACATCATACTCATCATATAGCCATCCAACCATTCATCGAGCCACAAATTCCGCTAATAGGGACACTACCAGACATGTAAGTCCAAAAGCACGTGCTCACACAACTGAAATCCCCGTGCTCAAGCTACAGTCAAAACCCAACCTCAAGTCCTCCAGACTGGCCTATCATCAGCACACAGAAATCATATCTCGCACCTCATCCATAGAATCACAAGCCGTCAATGTACAACTGATACCGAGCGCTCACATGCACGTACGAGTGTGTGGAAGGAATTCAAAGAGTTACGCTTCAAGCTGAATCAAT
>MCJB01001709.1:0-32043 GCA_002018475.1 Nicotiana obtusifolia
TGATGTTTGGGCTGAGAACTACTGTTTTACTATGCCCGAGGGGCTTGTGATGATTTTCTGACTGAGTGCGGCCGAGGACCAGGTGTGTGGTTTTACTGAGTGATATGAGGCCGAGGGCCTGAGATACTGTATATACGCCACGAGGTGGCTTGATTGATATGAGGCCGAAGGCCTAGATGTATGCCACGAGGTGGCTTGATATAGCGCTTGGGCCGTAAGGGGCCCCTCCCGGAGCTTGTACACCCCCTGTGAGCGCAGGGTACCCAGAGATAATACAGTTGGTAACAATGACAACTGTAGGTTACGGTTGGTAACAATGACAACCGGTAACCAGAGATATTACAGTTGGTAACAATGACAACTGAAGGTTCCAGTTGGTAACAATGACAACTGGTAACCAGAGCTATGAGATTGATACTGAGCCCGGGAATATTACAGTTGGTAACAATGACAACTATAGGTTACAATTGGTAACAATGGCAACTGGTAACCAGAGCTGCTTAGATTTTTAAATGATTTCTTACTGATTTACTGTTTTCAAATAATGATTTACTGCTTCATTATGCATTGCCTTGTGCTTTACATGTTTTCGTACTTTCAGTCATTATTTATATGTGCTACTCACTAAGTTGGAAGTGCTCACATTACTCCCTGCACCATGTGTGCAGATTCAGGCGTTATTGATTCCGCTCCGAGGCATTGACTACGATTGTCAGAGCGGTGACTCAGAGACTACGAGGTAGTTGTTGGCGTCCGCAGCCCCGTATCTCTTTATATTGTTATTTCCACTTTCTTCAAACAATTGTGCCAGAGATATTGTAAGAGTAATCTTGTTATTAGGATTTCATTAGTTGCTCATGATTTTGTGACACCCCGGTTTCGAGCTGTTGTTGGGATAGTTCACTATGTTTTTCCGCAAATGACTGCTATTAAATTGTGTTGTGTTGTTCTCTTGTTAAATTTATTGCTTAAAATGAGTTAGGGTTCGAATTGGCTGGCCTTGTCTTCATGAGAGGCGCCATCATGACGGGGTTTGGGATTTGGGTCGTGACAATTATCAAACAGATTATATCTGCTGAAGAGTGTGGAACATCCACCATGAAGGAACGACAAGTGATAGTTGACGGTAAACGTTTTAATTATACTTACTGGGATTATACCCAGGCTTTTAACGATGTTTTATTTATAATAATGATAAACATAAGCATACTTGGTTTATAAAAGTAGGTACTAAGGTATTCTCAAAACCTCTACCAAATTGGTTTCTAAATTGGTGGTCATACCACGGTCCAACAATAGAAATATCCCTAACAACCTTCAAACAGTTACACAGCGAATGGTTTAGTTATATCAAAACCAAAAAAAAGCATATTTCAGACTAATATTCATTTTCTAGGTCATCATATTTGTCAAGGTCAAATCACGCCTATTCAACGGGCTATAGATTTTGCATCAAAATTTCCCGATGTAATTACCGATAGGACTCAGCTACAGAGATTTCTTGGTAGCTTGAATTATATATCTCCTTTTATAAAAATATGTCTTGAGATATTGCTCCTTTATATGATAGGCTAAAAAGGGATTACAAATCTCCTTGGACTGATAATCATATTGAGATTGTTAAACAGGTGAAGAAGAAAGTCGCTACCCTTTCATGTTTAGCCTTTGCTAATCCTTTATGGAAAAAGATTATAGAAACAGATGCTTCTAATATTGGCTTTGAGGGTATTTTAAAACAGATTAACCCTCATGACAAGAAAGAGTATCTGATAAGATACTACTCAGGTAAATGGACCGAGGCCCATGAAAAGTATGCTACTGTGGCCCATGAAATGCTTATTATTATTAAATGTGTTTTAAAATTTCAGGATGATTTATATAATTAAAAGTTCTTACTAAGGACAGATGCACAGGCAGTAAAATTTATGTTTAATAAATATTTTAAACACGATGCCTCAAAAATGATATTCGCAAGATGGCAAGCACAATTAGCTCCATTTGACTTTGAAATCGATTATAAAAGGGGGTTGATAATTCTCCTCCTGATTTTTTATCCAGAGAATATTTACAAAATGAATAACGAGATATCTTCTTTCAGTTGCAGGATGAGCCGTCAATGGCCGTCCAAGAATTCCTCTGATAGAGGAAAAGGACGCGGAAACTATAGCCATTATAGAGGCCGAGGAGGACGAGGATCTTACACTCCACCATCCCTTGTAATACAAAGAGGAGGAAAGATATTGATAAATGAGAAGATTTCTCAAGAAAGAGGAGAATCATCCTCAAGCACTATTAATTTGGAAGATATTCCGAAAAACAGCCCGTTATACGAGCAAACGCAGGCCTATCTAGCCTCACAGAGAACCACGCATAGTGATACCTTGGCAAATGTGGCAGTTGAAAACTCTAATGATATCAAGAGTTATGAGAAAGAAATAAAAAAGGAAATGATATTTCCTTTAGAAAATCATGATTTACAGTGGAAGGATAAACCTTAGAAGATACTCCAAAGGTATTTGATTGAGAAATTATATTTCCCAGGCAATTCATACAAAACCCGATCATATTATGAGAATATTTTGATAAAAACAAGCAGTGCAGAATTCCAGCACTTTGAAGGTTATACCCCAGAAGAGAATGTTTATAACTTCTCCAAGATTTTTATCAAACTGATTATATCTGCTGAAGAGTGGGGAACATCCACCATGAAGGAACGACAAGTGATACTTGACTATAAACGTTTTAATAATACTTACTGGGATTATACCCAGGCTTTTAAAAATGTTTTATTTTATAATAATGATAAACATAAGCATACTTGGTTTATAAAAGTATGTAATAAGGTATTCTCAAAACCTCTACCAAATTGGTTTCTAAATTGGTGGTCATACCACGGTCCAACAGCAGAAATATTGCCAACAACCTTCAGACAGTTATACGGCGAATGGATACAGGTATCTCCTGATCAAGATGCGTTATACAAACAAGATCATATATGTTGGCCTGAGAAAATAGGCCATATCTATTTCTTTCTGGAATTTTCCATTCCTTGGATTCATAAATGGGTACCAGAAGTCGGTTATACCGAACAAGACATCCCCTGTTTATATCGGACGTACTTCAACAATTTTTGGGACAAGTTGATAAAAAGGGACCCAAAAATAGATAAGTTACATGGACAAGAATTGATCGATAATATTAAAGGTGCCATAAAGACTTATAAGTCTAAAACCAAGGAAGTAATAATGGAAAATGCTTCCATTAAGTACGTCGCTAGGAAGATCAATTTCCGAGAAGGCAACAAAGAAGAGATAATAGCTTGCTACTTAGATGGAACTTCAATCGATCGAACAAATTGCTGATAAATCAGACACTTCAATGAAAAGTGACACCAGCCATTCTATCAACGAAGAAGATCATAGTAGCATGTTAAACGGTACACAAAATGAAGAATCGGTAAACGAAGTTGACTTTCAAGATGTTGAAGAATATCTCTAGAAAATGAAAAAGCTGTATAAAACCCAAGAAAAAAGAGTCATGGATTAGCAAGACAAGATGAAAAGGGGACCCCTCACGTCATAATCGTGGGACCCAAGACAGTGATACCTGTCACTGTGCACTGATAGTTGCACTGTACATTACTGTAGAAAGTTTCTTTTCTCTTATTTAAATAGAAGTCTTTGCCTCAAATATACATATACGAGAAATGTTTAGTTATATTTTCTCTTTTTAGATTTGCTCTGCCTTCTCTCTAGAAGAAGACATTTTTGTAAAGTTCATCATCTTTCAGATTTTGTGAAGAAGAAATCAAAATCGCTTAAAGTTTTGGGCACAACTCTCAGGTACTACCTCCTTCTATTATAGTTTCTTCTCTGATGGCCAGGCTTATAGCCGGCTAAATTCATATCTATGTTGAATGCGATACTTCTTAGCTTCATATTAACGATGCACTAGACTTAATTAAAATCAAGAGATTCTAAATATGAATAATTAACTTGGCCGTGTAGTCACAATGCTGCTGATAAGGAACGAGGAATTCCTAGATTAGTTATTAATTATAAGCCTTTAAAAAGGTTTTAAAATGGATCAGATACCCGATTCCTAATAAGAAGGATTTACTTTTTAGGTTATATGATGCCAATATATTTTTGAAATTTGATTTAAATCAGGATATTGGCAAATTCAGTATACTTATAAAACTGCTTTTAATGTTCCCTTTGGGCAATATGAGTGGAATTCCTCATTCCTTTTCAGCGGCATTATTAACCTAAAAAGCAGTACACAGCCAAGGTGATCGAGAAGGTTTTATTAAACCTTTCTGTAATAAACTGTCAATTTCTTTTTTGTAGAACTCCACTACTTCGGAGTTCATTTGACAAGGTCTTGATTTTGTTGGAATATTTTTCTCAGAAAAAGAGTCTTCATATGGAAGTGAGACCACATGCTTTTTCCTATCCCAGAAAGCACTCGGGTGGTCAGCACATATAGAAATAGCAAATTGTTTAGAGATTAATTTAATCTTTTCCTGAACTTTAGCTGAATTCAATGTATCAGTTATTGACATACTGTAAATTTCATACTGCAAGTATTTCATATGACTATGCTTCATATTAATCAAAGCATTGATATCACGCGTAACTGGATGAGTAACAAAATTGAAAGATATTTTTCTATCGTTATAAACAACATCAAATCCTTTTTCATCTACCCTAATAAATGAGTAAATAGCCCTTATAAAGGGGATTCCTAGTATAATGGAGGGTATAGTTGATCCTTAACTAGTATGAAGAAATGAGGAATACAAACATTTTGCTGACAAACATTAGCATTAGATAATTTGTATTCTATCTTCATCTTATCACCAGATGCAGACTTGACATTATGAGAAGTCTTATGATAATATCGGGTTGGAATTAATCCTTCTTGAATACAAGAAATATCTGCACCACTATCTATCAAAGCAGTTTCAGTAACAGAAAAGTCAATATCAATCAAAATAGTACATTTTACATACCATTTGTGAGCAGTAACTATTTGCATCATTCCAAGAAACATATTGTCACGACCCAAAATCCCAACATCGTGATGGCGCTTCTCGTGAAGACAAGGCCAGCCAATTCAAACTAAACTTCATTCAACAGTTAAACAATGCGAAAATAATATAAGTACGGTTTAATAACAGTAATTCGCGGAAAAATATAATGAACCATCCCGACTACAGCCCGAACCGGGGTGTCACAAAGTCATGAGCAACTAATGAAAGTCCTAATAATAAGATTACTATTACAATATCTTTGGCACAATTGTTTGAAGATACTGGAAATAACATGATAATAGAGATACGGGGCTGTGGACGCCAACAGCTACCTCGTGGTCTCTGAATCACCGCCCTGACAGTAGTAATCAATACCTAGGAGCGGAACTGATAACGCCTGAATCTGCACACATGGTGCAGGGAGTAATGTGAGAACTTCCAACTCAGTGAGTAATAATTATAAATAACATCTGAAGGTAAGAAAACGCATAAGGCTTAGAGCAATACACAACGAAACTGTAACATGTAAATATTCTAAGCAAATAATTATAAATAACATCTGAAGGTAAGAAAACGCATAAGGCTTAGAGCAATACACAACGAAACTGTAACATGTAAATATTCTAAGCAAATAACATGAAGTAAATGAGAACAACACCAACACAACAAAAATGCAATGCACAACATGACTCTCGTGGCGGCGTGCCACCCGTTCCCTGGGTACCCGGCGCTCACTGTGGGGGGTTCAGTGGCGCAATATCTCGTGACGGCGTGTCACCCGTTCCATTCACATCACATCTCGTGGCGGCGTGCCACCCGATCCCATTAAAATCATTTGAAAATATCATTTAAGTTCAAAACTGAGTTTATGAAATGAATCAATTCAGTAACAAATACCCCTGAAGGGTTCACATAACCGGCGAGATGCCCAAATATGATTTAGTAAACAATGACAAATACCCCTGAAGGGTTCACATAACCGGCAAGATGCCCAAATATGATGATATCAATTGGGTTTCAATAAATTACGTAGTAAAATCATCAATCGGGATGGACCAAGTCACAATCCCCAGTAATAAACGGCACAATATAGCACCACGATGTGCAAATCCGGGGTTTCAAACCCTCAGGACATCATTTACAAGCATTACTCACCTCAAACCGGCTAAAACCTTAGCCCACGACGCCCTTGCCCTTGGAATTGGCCTTCACGTGCGTCGAATCTATCAAAATTCAAACAATTACGTCACAATATATTGAGGGAACGAAGCCCACGCAAAAAGAATCAAAATTACTAAGAAATCCCGAAATTACCAAAAACCCGAGCCCCGGGCCCACTTCTCGAAATTCAGAAATTTTCACCTCAACGGGTCCCTTATCTCATCACGTGTTCAACCATACGAGATTTATTAAATTCCGACATCGGCTCGACCTCTAAGTCTCACAATACAAGCTTAGGGTCTTCCACAATTTTCCCAACTTAAATCACCAGTAAAAATGCTAGGAACAGTTATAATCTTAGGTAATTCTTTCAAAATTGAGTTCGGAATACTTACCCCGATGTTTCCCTTGAAATCTTCCANGTATCAGTTATTGACATACTGTAAATTTCATACTGCAAGTATTTCATATGACTATGCTTCATATTAATCAAAGCATTGATATCACGCGTAACTGGATGAGTAACAAAATTGAAAGATATTTTTCTATCGTTATAAACAACATCAAATCCTTTTTCATCTACCCTAATAAATGAGTAAATAGCCCTTATAAAGGGGATTCCTAGTATAATGGAGGGTATAGTTGATCCTTAACTAGTATGAAGAAATGAGGAATACAAACATTTTGCTGACAAACATTAGCATTAGATAATTTGTATTCTATCTTCATCTTATCACCAGATGCAGACTTGACATTATGAGAAGTCTTATGATAATATCGGGTTGGAATTAATCCTTCTTGAATACAAGAAATATCTGCACCACTATCTATCAAAGCAGTTTCAGTAACAGAAAAGTCAATATCAATCAAAATAGTACATTTTACATACCATTTGTGAGCAGTAACTATTTGCATCATTCCAAGAAACATATTGTCACGACCCAAAATCCCAACATCGTGATGGCGCTTCTCGTGAAGACAAGGCCAGCCAATTCAAACTAAACTTCATTCAACAGTTAAACAATGCGAAAATAATATAAGTACGGTTTAATAACAGTAATTCGCGGAAAAATATAATGAACCATCCCGACTACAGCCCGAACCGGGGTGTCACAAAGTCATGAGCAACTAATGAAAGTCCTAATAATAAGATTACTATTACAATATCTTTGGCACAATTGTTTGAAGATACTGGAAATAACATGATAATAGAGATACGGGGCTGTGGACGCCAACAGCTACCTCGTGGTCTCTGAATCACCGCCCTGACAGTAGTAATCAATACCTAGGAGCGGAACTGATAACGCCTGAATCTGCACACATGGTGCAGGGAGTAATGTGAGAACTTCCAACTCAGTGAGTAATAATTATAAATAACATCTGAAGGTAAGAAAACGCATAAGGCTTAGAGCAATACACAACGAAACTGTAACATGTAAATATTCTAAGCAAATAACATGAAGTAAATGAGAACAACACCAACACAACAAAAATGCAATGCACAACATGACTCTCGTGGCGGCGTGCCACCCGTTCCCTGGGTACCCGGCGCTCACTGTGGGGGGTTCAGTGGCGCAATATCTCGTGACGGCGTGTCACCCGTTCCATTCACATCACATCTCGTGGCGGCGTGCCACCCGATCCCATTAAAATCATTTGAAAATATCATTTAAGTTCAAAACTGAGTTTATGAAATGAATCAATTCAGTAACAAATACCCCTGAAGGGTTCACATAACCGGCAAGATGCCCAAATATGATGATATCAATTGGGTTTCAATAAATTACGTAGTAAAATCATCAATCGGGATGGACCAAGTCACAATCCCCAGTAATAAACGGCACAATATAGCACCACGATGTGCAAATCCGGGGTTTCAAACCCTCAGGACATCATTTACAAGCATTACTCACCTCAAACCGGCTAAAACCTTAGCCCACGACGCCCTTGCCCTTGGAATTGGCCTTCACGTGCGTCGAATCTATCAAAATTCAAACAATTACGTCACAATATATTGAGGGAACGAAGCCCACGCAAAAAGAATCAAAATTACTAAGAAATCCCGAAATTACCAAAAACCCGAGCCCCGGGCCCACTTCTCGAAATTCAGAAATTTTCACCTCAACGGGTCCCTTATCTCATCACGTGTTCAACCATACGAGATTTATTAAATTCCGACATCGGCTCGACCTCTAAGTCTCACAATACAAGCTTAGGGTCTTCCACAATTTTCCCAACTTAAATCACCAGTAAAAATGCTAGGAACAGTTATAATCTTAGGTAATTCTTTCAAAATTGAGTTGGGAATACTTACCCCGATGTTTCCCTTGAAATTTTCCAAAAATCCTTCAAGATTTTGCTTCAATCGGAGTTCCCTAACTTTCAACTACGTTCAAGATGGTCAAAGCTCCCTTCCTTAAGAGTTTGTTCAAGAAATTCTCCCCTTGATATGGCTTTGAGGTTGATTTGTTGTGATTCTATGGTGTTTGGAGGTGTTTCTCTTCGTGGGTGACGGGAATGGGTTTTGCATGGCCAAATGGGCACTGAGTTCTATTTATAGAGTGGTCAAAAATCGAGTTAAAACACCCTTGCCCGGCCAATTATGCGATCGCATACCTGTCGCATAACAGGTATGCGGTTCGCATACTTGACGTAGCCATCGCGAAGATAGCCCTAGCCTTCACCGTGAAATCAACACAAAGTGAGGTTTGCGGTTCGCATTTCATGTTTTGCGATCGCATTCTCGTCGCATTCCTGACGTAGATATTTGTCCAAGTTTCTGTCTCAATATGCGATCTCCATTGTCAAATATGCGGTTCGCAATTTAGGTTTGCGGTTCGCATTCTGGCCGCATTTTGGTCGCGAATCTTGCCCAGATTTCTGCTTGTTTTTGCGACTCCACTGTGAGATATGCGGTCCGCATTTGAGATATGCGGTCCGCATTTGAGATATGCGGTCCGCATTCTCACCTAGTTTTTCTGCAAATTTTGCTTTTCCAACGATGGTTTAATCTGGTTAACCACCCAAAACTCACCTGAGGCCTCTGGAACCTCAACTAAACATGCCAACATATCCCATAACTTTATTTAAACTTGTTCCAACCTTTGAAACGCTCAAATCAATATCACAACATCAAATTCGCATCGGATTCAAGCCTAAGGATTTCAAAATCTTCTAAATCGCTCTTTTGACCTAAACCCAACCAAACCACGTCCGGATGACATGAAATTTTACACACAAATCCTAATTCACATATCGAACCTACAGCAACTTTTAGAATTCCATTCCGACCCTCAGATAAAAATCTCGCCTATCAAGCGAAAATCGCCAAAATTATCACTTCACCAATTCAAGCCTAATTCTACACCGGACCTCCAAAACAAATTCCAACCACACTCCTGAGTCATAAATCATCTCCCAAAACTAACCGAACCATCAGAGCTCGCATCCGAGCCCTCTAACTCATAAGTCAATATCCGGTTGACCTTTCCAATTTTGACCTCCTCGAAAGAGACTAAGTGTCTCTCTTCTTGCTAAACTCACCCCAAACGCAGATTACTCAACTTCATTACCTAAAGCACGGATAACGAAGCATAATAAAGCAGAAAATGGGGGAAACGGAGTGGTAACCCACGAGACAACTGACCGGGTCGTCACATTCTCCCCCTCTTAAACAAACGTTCATCCTCGAACGAGTCAAGAAGCATACCTGAAGTTTCAAATAGGTGAGGATATCTGCTCCGCATCCCCTGCTCAGTTTCCCAGGTAGCCTCCTCCACGGACCGACCTCTCCACTGAACTTTTACTGAAGCTATATCCTTGGACCTCAACTTCCGAACCTGACGATCCAGAATCGCCATTGGTTCTACCTCATAGGTCAAATCATCATCTAACTGAATCATGTTGGAGTCCAAAATATGAGACGGATCTCCAACATACTTCCGGAGCATAGAAACATGAAATACTGGGTGTACACTCGATAAACTGGGTGGCAAGGCAAGCTCATAAGCCACCTCCCCGACTCCGCAAAGCACCTCAAACGGCCCAATGAACCGAGGACTCAGTCTCCCCTTCTTCCCGAATCTCATAACACCTTTCATGCTCGAAACTTTCAGCAAGACTTTCTCGCCAACCATGTAGGACACATCTCGAACTTCCCTATCGGCATAACTCTTTTGCCTCGACTGCCGCTGTACGGAGCCTCTCCTGGATTACCTTCACCTTTTCTAGAGCATCCCGAACCAAGTCAGTCCCCAATATCCTAGCCTCGCCGGGCTCAAACCAACCAACCGGAGATCTACACCGTCTCCCATATAGAGCCTCATACGGAGCCATCTGAATGCTTGACTGGTAGCTGTTGTTATAAGCAAACTCTGCAAGGGGCAGAAATTCATCCCATGAACCTCTGAAATCAATAGCACATGCACGTAACATATCCTCCAGTATCTGAATGGTACGCTCGGACTGTCCATCCGTCTGAGGATGAAATGCTGCGCTCAACTCCACCTGAGTACCCAACTCCCTCTGCACGACTCTCCAAAACTGCGAAGTGAACTGAGTACCTCTATCTGAAATGATAGAAACTGGAACACCATGTAGCCGAACAATCTCTCGGATATAAATCCTTGCCAACCGTTTTGAAGAATAAGTAGTACACACAGGGATGAAGTGCACAGACTTGGTCAACCGATTCACAATCGCCCAAATAGCATCGAACTTCTTCAAAGTCCGTGGAAGTCCAACAACAAAGTCCTTAGTGAGTCGCTCCCACTTCCACTTAGGAATAGCCATCTGCTGAAGCAAGCCACCCGGTCTCTGATGCTCATGTTTTACCTGCTGACAGTTGAGACACCGAGCTACAAATCGCACGATATCTTTCTTCATCCTTCTGCACCAATAATGTTGTTTCAAGTCATGATACATATTTGCGGCACCCGGATGAATGGAATACCGCGAGCTATGGGCCTCCTCCAGAATCAACTCTCGAAGCCCATCCACATTGGGTACACAAATCCGGCCCTGTATTCTCAACACTCCATTGTCGCTGATGGTCACGTCTTTAACATCTCTGGACTCTGTCCTTAAGGACAAGCAAATGCGGATTGTCATACTGGCGCTCCCTGATGCGATCATATAACGAGGACCGAGAAACCACGCAAGCCAACACCCGATTAGATTCCGAGATGTCTAATCTCACAAACCTATTGGCCAAGGTCTGGACATTGACTGTGAGAGGTCTCTCCTTAACTGGAATGTATGCCAAACTCCCCATACTTGCTGCATTTCGGCTTAAAGCATCGGCCACCAGTAAGTAATAAATATAAATAACGACTGAAAGTAAGAAAACACATAAAGCACAAGGCATTCTATAATGAAGCAATAAAACATAATTCGAAAACAGTAAATATGTGTGAAATCAAGTATAACCTCGTTTCAACGGGTAAAACATGTAATTTTTCAGGTAAATAATGTGAAGTAAAATAAAAGAGAAATAGACGATCACCCCTCAGTCTCAGTATCAACAAATTTGCCCCTCGGGTAATATCACAGAACAATACCAGCCCCTCGGGCTCAAATTTCAGAATAATACCAGCCCCTCGGGCTATCACATGGAACAGTATCAGCCCCTCGGGCTATCACATGGAACAGTATCAGCCCCTCGGGCTATCACATAGTACAATATCAGCCCCTCGAGCTATTTCACATCACAATGGGTACCCTCGTTTACTGGGGGTGTACAGATTCCGGGAGGGGCCCCTTACGGCCCAAGCGCACTATCAAGCCACCTCGTGGCATAAATCTAAGCCCTCGGCCTCATATCAATCAAGCCACCTTGTGGCGTATATAAAGTATCTCAGACCCTCGGCCTCATATCAGTCACAAGCCACCTCGTGGCATATAAAGTATCTCAGGCCCTCGGCCTCATTTTAGTCACAAGGCACCTCGTGGCATATAAAGTATCTCAGGACCTCGGCCTCATATCACTCAGTAAATCTTCACATCTGGCCCTCAGCCGCACTCAGTCAGAAAATCATCACAAGCCCCTCAGGCATAGTAAAACAGTAGTTCTCAGCCCAAAAAAAAACATCATTAAAATATTATTTATGTCTCAAAACTGAGTAAAAGTGGATGAGTTGTAAAACAGTGAAACAACATGACTGAGTTCAACTAATAAGTCAAAATAGTGAGGAAATAGTGATAAAAATCCTCGAAGGGTTCAAATAATTGGCACGAAGCCCAAATATGGAAATCAGCCTAAATCATGATGTTAACAAATAAGTTTTAGTCAAATACACGGTGAAAATCATCAATCGTGACAGACCAAGTCACAATCCCCAGTAGTAAACGACCCCACGCTCATCATCGAGCGCGTGCTTCACCTCAATATAGCACTATGATGTACAATTCGGGGTTTCAAACCGTCAGAACATCATTTACAATCACTACTCACCTCGAACCGGTTAAATCCCTAGTCCGAGATGTCTTTGCCCCTCGAATTGGCCTCCACGCGCGTCGAATCTACCCAAAATCAGAACGAATACGTCACAATATGCTGAGGGGACAAAGCCCAAGCGAAAACAATCGAAAAATGCTAAGTAATTCCAAAATTGGCAAAACCCGAGCCCCGGGCCCACTTCTCGAAGCTCAGAAATTTCCACATCAACAAGTTCCTTATTTTCCCAACGAGTTCAACCATACAAAAATTATCAAATTCCGACATCGGATCGACCTCCAAATCTTAACTCTAAACTTAAGGATTTTTTCACAATTTTCCAACTTAATCACCAATTAAATACCAAGAATAGCGATATACTGGGGTAATTTGACCAAAGTTGAGTTATGAACACTTACACCGATGTTTACCTTAAAAATCGCCCGAAAGCCGCCTCAAAATTCGCTTCAATCCGAGTTCTATAGCTCCAAATATGTTTAAAATGGCCGAAATCCCCTCTTTTAAGAATCTGTCCAAGCAAGTCTCATTTGGACATATTTTCGAGGCTGATTTTGCTGTGATTTAGGGCGTTTTTGGAGATGTTTCTTAGATGGTAACGACAGTGGGTTTTACATAGCCAATGGTTACTGTTTTCTATTTATAAAGGGTAAAAAATCGGAACAAAAACGCCCCTTTCAGGTTTAAAATGCGACTGCAATTCTGTCATAAATCAGACATGCGGTCCGCATTATTGATATGGCCATCGCAGATTGTAACCCTAGCCTTCACCGCATTCAGTATGCGGTACAGTTTGGGTTTCGCATTTTAGAAATGCGATAGCATATGAGACCGCATTTTTTTACGTTGATCTTTGCCTAGAAGTCTGTCTTGGTCTGCGATCTCAGTGTGAGATATGCGGTCCGCATTGTAGAAATGCGACCGCATATGAGACCGCATTTCTGACGTTGATCTTTGCCCAGAAATCTATCTTGGTCTGCGATCTCAATGTGAGATATGCGGTCCGCATATGGGTTTTGCGATAGCATAACCTGCTTTGCGATGCCTTTTTGCTCTTTTGATCAAAAACCAACCAAACCACGTCCTAACACAAACTATTCAACTCGATCACATAAAACACGGATAACGAAGCGTGATGAAGCAGAAATAGGAGAAACGGAGCGGTAACTCCCGAGACGACTGGTCGGGTCGTCACAATATAGCACGACTGTACCACCATCTTGGAACCAAGCTAACGATTACATAATATAAGTTAACTATTCATATTTAGAATCTCTTGATTTTAATTAAGCCTAGTGCATTGTTAATATTAAGCTAAGAAGTATCGTATTCAACATAGATATAGATTTAGCCGGCTATAAGCCTGGCCATCGGAGAAGAAACTATAATAGAAGGAGGTAGTACCTGAGAGTTGTGCCCAAAACTTTAGGCGATTTTTGATTTCTTCTTTACAAAAATGAAAGATGATGGAGTTTACAAAACTGTCTTCTTTTAGAGAGAAGGCAGAGCAAATCTAGAAAGAGAAAATAAAATTGAAAGTTTTTCCGCATGTCTACAACTGAGGCAAGGGCCTCTTTAAATAGAAAAATAAAACTCTGTACAGTTTTTTTTTTCTATAGTACACATATCAGTGTACAGTGACCGCTATCGCTGTCTTGGGTCCCACGACTATGTTTTGTGGGGTCTATCATCTGGGTCTATCATCTTGTTTTGTCTGCTAGTTCCATTGTTATGACATGTGGGGTCTCTTATCTTACTTAATTCGTTGCGTTTTTTCTTTTGAGTTTTTGCAGAAAATCTTCTACATCTTGAAGGTTAACTTCTTTTATTGATTCTTCACTTTGTGAATCATTAATCATGTGGTCTTCTTTATTCATAGAATGTCCCGTATCACTTTTCATGGAAGTATCTGATTTATCAACCACTTGTTCTATTGATTGTAGCAAGTTTTGACGAATGTCTTTCAAATATTCTTCTATCATTTGTTCTTTATTATTTTTCTGAAAATTGATCTTTCTGGCAATATATTTGATTGAAGCATTTGCCATCATTGCTTCTTTGGTCTTATAAGTCTTGATTGCGATTTTGATATTATCAATTGTTTGTTGTCCATGCAATTTGTCAGTTTTTGGGTCCATCTTCATCATCTTGTCCCAAAAATTGTTGAAATATACTTGGTATAAACAAGGGATTTCTTCGTCAGTATAACCAATCTCGGGAATCCATTTATGGATCCATGGAATAGAGAATTCCAAAAAGAAGTAATATGGCCTATTTTCTCAGGCCAATATATATGCTCTTCTCGATATAACATATCCACATCTGGAGATAACCGTATCCATTCATTGTATAACTGTTTAAATAGTGTTGGCAATATATCTATTGTCGGACCGTGGTATGACCACCAATTCAGAAACCAATTTGGTATCTTTTTAGAGAATACTTTGGAACATACTTTTATAAATCAAGTATGTTTGTGTCTATCATTATTATAATATAAGAAATCAGAAAAAGCTTGGATATAATCCCAGTAAGTATAACTGAAGTGTTTGTTGTCAAGTATAACCTGACGTTCCTTCATCATGGAAGTTTCCCATTCTTTAGCAGATATAATTTGCTTTATGATCATTTTGGAAAAATTATAAACATTTGCTTCAGGAGTATAACCCTGAAAGTGCTGGAATTCCGCACTGCCTGAGCTTACCAAAATATTCTCATAGTATGATCGGGTTTTGTATGACTTACCCGGAAAATATAATTTCTCAATCAAATACCTTTGGAGTATCTTCCAAGGTTAATCTTTCCATTGTAAATCGTGATTTTCTAAAGGAAATATCATTTCCCTTTTTATCACTTTCTCGTAACTCTTTATATCATCAGAGTTTTCAACTGCCACATTTGCATAAGTATCATTATGCTTGGTTTTCTGTGAGGCTAGATAAGCCTGTATTTGCTCGTATAACGAACTGTTTTTCGGAATATCTTCAAAATTGATTGAGCTAGAGGAAGATTCTCCTCTTTCATGAGAACAACGCATAGTGATACCTATGCAAATGTGGCAGTAGAAAACTCTGATGATATCAAGAGTTACGAGAAAGTAATAAAAAAAGAAATGATATTTCCTTTAGAAAACCATGATTTACAGTAGAAGGATGAACCTTGGAAGATACTCCAAAGGTATTTGATTGAGAAATTATATTTCCCGGGCAAGTCATACAAAACCCGATCATACTATGAGAATATTCTGATAAGTTCAGGCAGTGCAGAATTCCAACACTTTCAAGGTTATACCCCAGAAGAGATTGATGCAGGTCAACCTGATCATGATACGTTTAAACCTTCCAGACTATTCACGAGAAGTCAAGCTAAAGAGCTTCATGATGCACATTTGATGGTGAAGAAGATCCAAGCATTTGGCGTGTGATGTTTGCGTTTGGCGTGTATTATTGTGTAGTTATGGAAGACATTAATTCTTACTTGTTTTGGAGTCCTGCATGACTATTTCTTAAATTTAACCAAATTGTGGCCTTTTTCTTAATTAGTTGTTTCCTAGTTGATTTAGGTTACTAGTTATTCTTTTCCTATTTGAGTTAGGTAAAGGCTCATTCTATATAAGCCTAAACACTTCATTATTTTGACACCTTTTTGACATTATTTTCAATCAAAAAAAGGGCAGCAACATTGCTCCCAAAATCGTGTGAATTAACCTGTCCAATTTTGGTGTGATTCAAAATTAAACTTGTTCCTTTATTTGATCGAACAATTTGCAAGATCATCATTATCTTGATGGCCGTTCGTATAGCATAGGTACTCCTTGATTTCATCAAGAAGGTAAGCAGACTAGTTCCTACTTGTTGTCTTGATAATTCATAGAGCGTCTTGCTTCTATCCTTTGTTTTCTCGTTTCCGCGTTTTATATTGCATCAGTTGGTATCAGAGCTTGGAACGGGTTTTTTTCTATAATCCCAATCCCGTTCTTCGTGCCTTGGTTTTAGGTTCTAATTCTTAAATTTCGTTTTTGAAAAAAAAAATATGACAAAAAAAAAAGAAGAAAGAAAAACCGAAAATTTGTGTTGTTGAAGTTGTTGAATCATCTAGGGATTAAAGTCTTGAAGATTGATTGATAAAGAAACGTTCTTGAACCAACTCTTGAAGTTCTTGATCGTTAGAAACCGATAATCTTAAAATCTTGAAACTCTAGTTGAAAATTCTTGAAGGTGCATGATTAAATCTTGAGAATCTTGAAGTTCTTGGAGTTAAAATTGAAGTTCTTGAAGAGTTTTACGTTGTTCTTGAAGAGGTTCTTGAATCCTCAAACGTTCTTAACAAGATTGCCTTGAATGCTTGAAGTTCTTGAATTTTAATTTGTTGTTCTTGAAAGAGCATTGTGAAAAACGTGGGAGAGGGCCTAAGAAGTATTAGGGAAGCCGAATTTGGGGAGGAGAAAGGAGGAGAATAGGAAACCCTAATTCTAGTCCAAGAAGGAAACAACTCCCAATCCAAAAGGGAAAAGTTTCAAGGATTTGAAATTCTATTTGGACAAGGAGAGAAGGGGCTAATTTGTGTCGGAAAAGGAGAAGGGGGGCCGAAAATCCTGAGGGCTAAGGAGAGAGGATTGGTCTTCTCCAAACTAAAGTAGGAAACCTTCTAAAACTTCCTCCTTCCAATAATTTTGAAATTCTTTCTTAATTACACTAATTCTAATTAGTAATTCTTAGGTAATTTCCTACTTAAGTAATTACTAATCTTTGAGCTTGTAGGACCTCGTGCTAAAACTCAAAATTTCCACTTTCTTAGATAATTCTTGGCTTCTTGTGCTCACTTAAAAAGCTGTCCACCTATCGAGTGACATAATTTCACCCACCCCGAAGAAAACTATTGATCTTGTGAACTTGAAAGGTCGCTAAGGAACTTGGTCAATTAGAGGAAGCCAATTTGAAGACAAGTGTGAAATACTACCCGAAAATTTGAGTGAACCCGAGAGTCATTCAAAAAAAGTGAGAGAGAGAATTTTTGACTAACCTCAACACATTCTCTAGTCTTGTTTCTTTTGCAGGTACATGGCTACGAAAGGAGAAAAGGTTTTGACTGACATTACTTTGGCTGACCTCTTGGCCGAATGAAGGGCAATTAACGGCCGTTTGGAGAACATGGAAAGATCCTCTAGCAATCAGAAGCACGCCGGAGAAGGAACTAATGATGGTTCTACCTTAAGACCTGAACATGATTGTACTGTTTGTGAGGTGGAGAGTGACGAGGAGATTGAGGAAGATAAGGGAGCTGATTTTGTTGAGTGTGACGATGAAGTTTCTACTAACGTTCACCCTTAGCCTAGTATTGTTAGTGATGTTTTGCAGGAATACAGGGACATGTTTTGTCACGACCCTATCCCCGAACCCGGTCGTGATGGCGCCTCTCGTGAAGACAAGGCCAGCCAATTCAAACGAAGTCTCATTTCAAACCATTAATTAATAAGAGAACAACACAATCATAGTTTAATATCAATCACACGCAAAAAAAAAAGTAGCTAACCATCCCGACTACAACCCAAACCGGGGTATCACAATGTCATGAGCAACTAATGAATCCTAATAACAAGGTTACTAATTACATTATCTGGCACAACTTCTGAAGAACATATGAACAACAATATGAAAGAGATACGGGGCTGCGGACGCCAACAGCTACCTCGTAATCTCTGAATCACCGCCTGGACAGGAGGAATCAATACTCCTGGGCGGAACCAACAATGCCTGAATCTGCATACATGGTGCAGGGAGTAATGTGAGTACTCCAACTCAGTGAGTAATTGATAATTGGTAGAAAAGATATAAAATGCTATGTAAATTATCTCATATTTAGCTCTTGTTTTATGAATTTGGGAAGTTAATTGCGTCGATTCATGCTAATGTAATGTGTTTTTATGTGTAGGAATGAGTCAAAAGCAATCGGGGGCGAAAACAGGGAAGAAACGAGCCAAAACGAGAAGAAACCGGACCAAGGGAGACTGGGCGCCACAGGCAGCGCCTGGCGCCACCTGTGGCACTGGAGGCAGTAAAGCTGGAGAAGCTACTGGACGCAGTCCCCTGGGGGGCGCCTGGCATCAGCCAGGGCGCCGACTGCGGGGAAGCGTCCTAATCCGTCTAGGAGACCCCTAAATCGACCCCAAACCTTCCCAACTCCTATATAAACACCCCTAAACCTATCTTGGAGGGAGAGAACGTGATTTTGAAGGCTAAGAACGCTAAGGAACATCAACAACGCAATCGATCTTCAGTTCATCAATTCTGTCTAGTATTTCTATTAGTTTTTCATTACTTTGTCTTTTGATTTTATTTAACATGAGTGGCTAATCACCCCTTGTTCTGGGGTTGTGATTAGCCATGAATATTGTGTTTCTAACTTGATGATTTTGTTTTAATAGTTCATGTTAATATGATTGTTTCTTCAATTCTATTCCTAATTGCTTAATTGTTTTGGCCATCAATTAAGTTCTATCAATTATCTATGCTATGTTTGGGAAAACTATGTTTAGATTAGAATAAGAATTGAAGAAAGTATGTTCTTAACTTTTTAAAAGGGGCGGATTCGTGGTTAGGATAGGCATATACTTAATCACCATGCTTAATTGAATATCGTGTTCTTATTGCATTCTTGCTAGATTAATTCCATAGGAATATAGGTGTTAATCTTGTTAGGAATAGGCGAATAGCACTTCGGAAGAAGGCTATGAGTATAATTATCGATCAATTAGCAATCTTACATGAATTATATGAACGAGAAGTCAATTAGAACGCAATAGGTTTGGAAACGTAATCACAACCCTGGAATCTTTATTTTATTGATTACAAATCACATACTTGTTCATTGCAATTCTTAGATATAAATTAGAAATACAATTTAGAATAAACCATCTATTAAACTTGATCAGTGCTTGTTAAATAACTATATTAGTTGTTATAAAGTAGTTAACTTAAGTCCCTTGGGTACGATAATCCGAACTCATAATCCTATATTACTTGTCGACCACGTATACTTGCGTGTGCGTTAGGGAGCAACATGTTTTTGGCGCCGTTGCCGGGGACTTAAAAATCTGCTACTTTACCAACTTCAGCTTATATTTTTTATTTATTCAAGTTCATTAATCGGCTTACGTTGTTTGCTTTGACACAGGCTTTTCCATTGAATGCGGAGAAGTAGAAGTGCAAACAACCTTCTTCCCTTTGATCCAGAAATTGAGCGAATATTACACAGAGTAAGGAGGGAAGTAGAAGCCAGGACCAGAATTAACCAAGAGTTGGACATTGTTGTTCAACCACAGCCTATCGAGATGGCAGGAAATGCAGAGAGAGCAGTAATTGAAGCTGCAAGACCAAATCTTGCCAATATGACTCTGGCGATTGTCAAGCCTGAAATCACAGGGCACTTTGAGCTGAAACAATACATGGTGCAGCTAATTCAGTCTACGGGGCAGTATGTGGGACTGTCACACGAAGACCCACAGAGACACATTCAGAACTTTTTGGAGATCACAGACACATAGAATTATCCAAATGTGTCTAAGGATTATGTGAGGTTGACACTGTTTCCCTTTTCTTTATTGGGGGAAGCAAAAGAGTGGTTGCAAAAGGAGCCTGCAACAGCATTTATACGGATGACCTGGCCAGAAAATTTCTAATCAAATTCTTTCCAACCAAGAAAACCAAGTCACTGAGAAGCCAGATCTTGGGTTTTGAACAACGGGAAGGAGAAACCCTTCGACAGGCATGGGAGAGGTATAAGAAGATGCTAAGGGACTGTCCACACCATTGCCAAACAGTTGAGGTACTTGGGCACACGTTCGTTGATGGTCTAGATGAACCTTCGAAGATGAACCTTGATTCAGCGTGCGGAGGCAGTTGCATGGCTAAGCCATATAGTGAAATCCAACTTTTATTGAACAATTTCACGGCCAACGATCATAATTGGCAAGGTGATGGTGACTCGCGTAGAGCCATTAAACAGAAAGGAGCTGGATTGATAGAATTGGATGACTTGGCAGCTTTGAGAGTAGAAATGTCCAAATTGGCAAATCAGATGAACCGCATGACTATGCAGCAGGTTCAACCCAGACAGTAGGTCCAACAAATGTCATTATGCTGTGAGAAGTGTGGTGACAACCACACAAGTGATATGTGTCCCACCAATCCAGAGTCTATATATTATGTGGGACAACAAAGCAGGGGGCCCGTGAATCAGAATGCACAGTATGGGAATTCCTACAATCCAAATTGGAGGAGTCATCCCAACTTTTCATGGGGTGGTCATCAGCAGCAGTAGAATATAAGCAGACAGCAAGGAAATTATACCCAACCACAAAGGCAACCTCCTCAATCTGATGATAACACGAATGAGCTGCTGAAGCAGCTAGTGCAGGACAACAAACAATTCAGAACTGAGTATCAAACCCTCACTACTACAGTGAGGAATCTGGAGTGCCAGTTGGGACAGTTAGCTGGAGCTCAAAATACTCGACCTGCTGATGCACTACCCATCGACATTGAAGCTAACCCACAGGCAGCACTGAATGCAGTTTCATTGAGGAACGGCAGACAGTTAGAAGAGGTCGATTCGAAAAAGAAGAAGCAGGTAACATTCAATGAAAAACCAATCACCATTGAGGTAACTGCAAAAAGGTCCAAAGAAGTTGAGAAATCAGTCGAAGAGGCAGGAGCTAAGCAACCCCACCAATTGGTTGCAAGGCCACCACCTCCCCTTCCACAAAGATTACAGAAGTTGAGAGACAATGAGGCCTACAAAAAATTCCTTGAAATTCTAAAACAGGTACAAACAAACATTCCATTGGTGGACATTTTGCAAGAAGTGCCTAAATACGCAAAGTACATCAAGGATATTGTGGCCAACAAAAGACGATTGACTGAGTTTGAAACGGTGGCACTTACTGAAGAGTGCAGTTCGAGAATTCAAGGGAAACCTCCACAAAAATTAAAGGATCCGGGCAGCTTCACTATTCAGATCTCAATTGGAAAACATGCCGTGGGAAGAGTGTTATGCAACCTCGGAGCAAGCATAAATTTGATGCCACTTTCAGTGTTCCGACAGTTAGGATTGGGTGACCCACACCCAACCACGGTTATATTACAGTTGGCAGACCGTTCTTTGGCCCATCCGGAGGGTGTGATTGAGGACGTCCTAGTCCAAGTGGGCTCGTTTATATTTCCTGCGGACTTCATCATTTTGGATTACAAGCCAGATCAGGACGTCCCATTTATTTTGGGGCGTCCCTTCTTAGCTACCGGCCGCGCCATCATAGATGTTTGTGAAGGAAAAATGACTATGCGGGTAGGGGACCAAGAAGAAGTATTTAATGTTTATAAAGCACTACGACTGCCAACACATTACGAAGAGTTATCAATGATTTTAGTGGTGGAGAATGTCTCCACATCTTTAGTACCGTACTTGAGCCCAGCTGATCTAGTTGAATGCTTATTGATTGGGGAGATGGAAGCTGTTGAAGATGACATAATGAGAGACATCGAGCAGTTACTGGACCTATCTTGCAATTACACTCAGGGGTTCAGAAAATTTGAAGAATTGGAGAGGCCTGTTACTCTGACCCCTCCCAGGCCATCTGTTGAGGAAGCACGAAGGCTTGAACTCAAGCCACTCCTAGCGCATCTGCGCTATGCGTATTTGGGTCAATCTGAGACATTGCAAGTGATCATATCATCCAGCCTGACTAGCACGCAAGAGGAAAAATTACTACGGATCCTTCGAGAATAAAATAAGGCAATTGGGTGGACCATCGCAGATATCAAGGGAATTAGTCCATCGTTTTGCATGCACAAAATATTTTTAGAAGGACACCGCCCCAGTGTAGAGCAGCAGCGGAGATTGAATCCAATAATGAAAGAAGTAGTGAAGAAGGAGGTCATAAAATTGCTTGACGTGGGTATTATCTTTCCAATTTCCGACAGCAATTGGGTCAGCCCCGTGCAGTGTGTACCTAAGAAGGGAGGAATGACCGTTGTAGAGAATGAAAAGAACGAATTGATTCTCACTCGTACCATCACAGGATGGAGGGTATGTATTGACTATCGGAAACTCAATAAGGCAACCCGAAAAGATCACTTCCCACTTCCATTCATTGATCAAATGCTCGACAGACTAGCAGGGCATGAATATTATTGTTTTCTGGATGGCTACTCGGGGTACAATCAAATTGTTATATGCCCCGAAGATCAAGAGAAGACCACCTTCACTTGCCCTTATGGAACCTTCGCCTTCAAGCGAATGCCATCCGGCCTATGCAACGCACCTGCAACATTCCAAAGATTCATGATGGCCATTTTCACCGATATGGTGAAAAAATTTGTGGAAGTGTTCGTGGACGATTTCTCTGTTTTTGGGTCCTCATATGATGATTGCTTAAGGAACCTGAGTAAAGTGCTAGCACAGTGCGAAGAAACTAATTTAGTACTTAATTGGGAAAAGTGCCACTTTATGGTGCAAGAAGGAATTGTATTGGGCCATAAGATTTCCAGAACCGGCATTGAAGTAGATAAAGCAAAAGTGGAGGCCGTTGAAAAGTTACCTCCTCCAATTTCCGTCAAGGGCGTCCGAAGCTTCTTGGGACATGTAGGTTTTTATAGACGCTTTATTAAAGATTTTTCTAAGATTGCTACTCCTTTGTGCAGGTTGCTTGAAAAAGATGTACCATTCAAATTCGATGATTCCTGCCTCAAGGCATTCGAAGCACTTAAGGAGAAGCTGATAACTGCACCTATCATTGTAGCACCGGATTGGTCAATGCCTTTTGAACTTATGTGCGATGCTAGTGATTTGGCCATTGGAGCAGTGCTGGGACAACATAAAGACAAGGTGTTCCATTCAATCTACTACGCAAGCAAAACTCTCGATCCGGCACAAAAAAACTACACCACCACTGAAAAAGAGTTGCTAGCAGTAGTTTGGGCGTTTGAGAAATTTCGAGCTTATTTGGTGGGCACTAAAGTCATAGTCCACACCGACCATGCAGCAATCAGGTATCTATTTACAAAAAAAGAGTCTAAAGCTCGATTAATGCGCTGGGTATTGTTGTTGCAGGAATTCGATGTGGAAATTAGAGACCAGAAGGGGACTGAAAATCAAGTAGCGGACCATCTATCCCGGTTAGAAAATCATGATCACATGGAAGAAGATGGACAAATAAAGGAATTCTTTCCAGATGAACACCTCTTTGCCATCAATCATGACTCTCCTCCTTGGTATGCAGATTATATGAACTACTTGGTGAGCGGAGTACTCCCTCCAGATTTCAAAACCGAAGCCAGAAAAAGGTTCTTGCATGATGTCAATTTTTATTACTGGGAAGAACCATACTTGTTCAAACAGTGTGCCGATCAATTGATGAGAAGATGTATTCCGGATGAAGAGGTTGAGTCTGTTTTGCATGATTGTCACGTCTCACCGTATGGAGGCCATCACGGAGGCGACCGAATAGTAGCCAAAGTATTACAATCCGGGCTATTCTGGCCCACTCTGTTCAAGGACGCACATGCATTTGTCAAACGATGCGATCAATGTCAAAGAACGGGCACAATCACAAGAAAGCAAGAGATGCCCCTCAATAACATTCTCGAACTTGAACTCTTTGATGTTTGGGGGATAGACTTCATGGGACCGTTCACACCTTCCAGGGGAAACAAATACATTTTGCTTGCTGTTGACTATGTGTCAAAATGGGTAGAGGCAATTGCTTTGCCTACAAATGATGCCACGGTGGTCGCCGCATTCGTCAAGAAGAACATAATTTCCAGATTTGGCACTCCACGGGCATTGATTAGCGATGAAGGAACACATTTTTGCAACCGGCTGCTCAACAATCTTTTAGCAAAATATGGGGTGCGTCACAAAGTTGCCACAGCATACCATCCCCACACAAGCGGCCAAGCCGAAGTGTCCAATAGAGAGATCAAACAAATCTTGGAGAAGACAGTGAGTGTGAATAGAAAGGATTGGGCTTCAAAGTTAGATGACGCTCTTTGGGCATACAAGACAGCTTTCAAAACTCCAATTGGAACCTCACCTTACAAATTAGTCTATGGAAAGGCTTGCCATTTACTGGTGGAGTTGGAACATAAAGCCTACTGGGCGATAAAGAGATTGAATATGGACCTTGAAGCTGCGGGCGAAAAGCGACTCATGCAATTGAATGAACTAGATGAATTCCGGCTACACTCCTACGAGAATGCCAAACTATATAAAGAAAAGACAAAGCGATGGCATGACAAGCACATAAAACCGCACCATTTTGAACCGGGCCAGCAAGTGCTATTATTCAATTCGAGATTAAGGCTGTTTCCCGAAAAACTAAAGTCGAGGTGGTCAGGTCCTTTTGAAGTGGTGCGAGTTACGCCAGATGGTGCAATTGAGCTGCGCGCTCTAAACAGTGAAAGAAAATTTTTGGTGAACGGACAAAGGGTGAAGCGTCCATAGGGACAAAACTAAGATCGTGCTTACCAATGAATAAGGCGGAAAGATTGAGTCGTGCCGCGACGTTAAATCAGGCGCTTGTTGGGAGGCAACCCAATGTTTAATGTTGTTTTAGTTAACTTCTTGTTTTAATGTTTTTAGATTAGCTAGAGTAATGTATTTGATGTATTAAAATAGTGTATGTAATATTGTAATGAGTAACACAAAAAAAAACAAAAAAAAAAATCGAAAACAATCTGCCTTCGGTGCCCAGGTCAGCGCCCAGCGCTGCCTGCGGCGCCCCAGGCAGTGAACTTCAAGACCCCAGCGCTGGGGCGGGCGCTAGGCGCCAGCTGGGGGGTGACCAAGTAAGTTATTTTCATTTCTAATTTTTATACCCATACCCGTTAACCGACCCAAAACCCGGTTTCCCCAAACAAAATTAAACCTTATATCAAACCAAACCCACCCGTTTTTCACCTCACACACGCACACGACCCATATCTCTGCTGCTTCGACGTTCTTCTTCTTCTTCTTCATTGAAAAATTTCAACTCTCACTTCTCTTTCATCTCTCACAGTCAGGTATGCTCGTTTCTCTTTCTTATTCTTCTTCTCTTTTACTTGTTTATATTTTAATTCTATTGTCTAGACATTCATGTGTTTCCCCCTTAGAATCCCCTTCTTCTTCATCTCTTCTACGGATTCATGTTTGTTTGAGTATAAGACGAAATTTTTGGTTGATTTTGGTTGTATCGGAGTAGTAAACTACCATTCCCTCTACTTCATCAAAAATCGGGAGGGTTACTACACTTCACCATTGTTGAAGGTGAAGAACATTATTCATACCCACCACATATTTGATTAAATGCCTAAATGATACTTTTTTAAGTTCCGGTGAAGTCTGAGTAATCGAAAATACTTGTACATGCATTTGAATTAAGTGTGGGGTAGTTTGGGTGCATTATACGCGTTGCAGGGTCGGTTTTGGTTTCAAACATGTTGTGCACCCTACTTATTCATCATGTATGTTGTAAAATTTGTGTACGCTAGTTCTTGTATGTATACTTGTCGTTTTCACCTCCAAAGTACCGAGCTTTACTCGTCTATTATCATTGTCACTTACTCACATTGCCATGTTCACTAGTTCTCACACACGGGGAAGTCTTGAGTACCCGTCACTTGTCTTGCACACACTTGTTTTTATACGTCAAGTTTAAGTGTGGGGTCCTTTCATGAAATTGTCCTACACTTTCCTCACTTCTCTAATTGTCGTGTTGCAGGAAGATATGGCACGTGACGGTGAAAAAGGGAAAGCTCTTGGAAAGACTTCCACTACCTCCCAAGTGCCTAGAAAACGCAAACAAGGAGAAGGAGCATCTCGTCAATCCAAAGGCAAACAAGTCGATGAAGGCTCACAGCAAGTTCCTACACGGCCTCGGCCCCGGTTGGATTTTGTCAATGATGTGGCTGCCGTCTGGTATAGGAACTTTGTTCCCACAGGGCGTTACGTCTCAGAGATGGGCATCAATACCACATCACTAGAAAGGCGATTTCCCGATAATCTTGCTCGCCTCCGCCTCTTCAGAATGGAAAAATTGCTTGATTGCCCAGGGCCGGCAAACCTGAGCCTAGTTCGTGAACTGTATGCTAATTGGGTTCATCATCGCTTCGTCTCATATGTTCGAGGAGTTAAGGTACCATTGGGCAGAGAAAGTCTATGCGACTACTTGGGTGTTGAAAATACGGACCCAACCCGCCTTCAGAGCCTCATAAAAAGTCCCCCTTATAAGCTCATCTGCCATACTCTTTGTGGCGTTGATTCCAACGCCAAATTGAACAGAAAACAGGGGAATATACACCTTTCCATGGTCTGGGCCGATTTCAACAATGCCGCCAAGGTGTGGCAGAATTTCGTGCAGGCTAGGCTGATGCCTGCTGAATATAGCAGCGATTGCACGCGGGCTCGAGTGTGCTTGATTTTCTCTCTCATGACCGGACGCCCTATCAACATAGCCGAGATCATGCTCACAGAGATGGCCCGTACCAGATTCGGGCGACAGATTAAGCGGCTATACTATGGCAAACTCTTGACCCAGTACATGCGCTTTTTGGGAGTGCCCGAGTATCCAGGGCATGATGAAGTGGTGACCTTATGGAAATTACATCAGTCATGGAGCCAGCTTCCAAACTCACCCCGGCAGCTAGGTTGGAGCGAGATGAGAACTTTAACAAGTATATGTACAATGCTATCAACCTACTGATGAGCCGAGCGGGAATTTCTGATGAAGAGCGCATGCACTTGTGCAACGATCTTTCCGGCGCGTCAAAGGAGATGCTCGGGATTGCACCAGGCAGTCCAGTCCATTCTGTCGAAGACGCCAACACTGTCCAAGGCTCGGATCATGAAGGGGATGATGAAGATGAAGCCACAAGGCCTATGGCGTTGGTACCATTTGAGATGGAGTCTGATGAAACCGGCACGGATTGAGGGGAGTTTTTCTTTTCACCCTACTGTACTTTTCATATTTTCAATGCATCGGGGACTATGCATCTTTTAAGTGTGGGGTGGGGGGAAGTACTTCATATGCGGTAATTATTGTTGTTGAAATGTCTGCATCTGTTAATTAAGTATGGTTGTAATTTATTTTTCTAGTTTTTCTTTTATTTTGGTGGTTAATGTTTAGTGTTTTTTTTTTTAGGTTGTTAGTTTAGTTATAATTTGAAAAAAAAAAGATATAGAAAAAAAATGAAAAAAAAAATATATATTATACATATATTCCAGATTTTTCTCGACGATGGATCGTTTTCTTGAGGGATAAAATTGGATTAAAAATAACAGAAAGATTTTGTTTTATTTTTAGGTTAGTTAGGTAATATTCCTTGGTTTTTCTTAAGGCACCGGTTCTTTTTCAAGGATGTAGCTCGAACCGGGCAAAATTTTAATTTTTTTTTAGGATTAGTCTTAGGAAGAACTGGGGTATATTGCAATACTTCTTGACATAGTTAATGCTAAGTACAATAGGTTATGACACGTGATCTAATTCCCGTTAGTTAAGTTATAAGTCGAAGGAAAACAGACCAATTTGTGACGCCTCTTTTCAATTGTTGACTTGCTTAACATATAGTGTATTTACTGCTTAATTGTTTCAATTGTATATGCTTGCTTAACTCGAAATTTGAACAGAACCGTTGTGATTGAGTCATGTGCATCGTGTGAATAAGGTTTTGATTCTCTATGCTGTCTCATATAGTCTAGAACTTGCCCCGTGTGTTAATTAAAGCGAAATTGTAAGTTGGGATAATCTAAGAAATGATATAGGCATTTCTTTGTTTAATTTTGGATGTGCTTGTCACATAAAATATAAATTTGTCCATTGCTAGCCCTTTTGAGCCTATAAGCCTTTCTTGGTACCTACATTACAAGTTATTCCCTTTTATTTTGTTCTTAATTTGAGCCTTATTTGAACCTTTACCTCCGAAAGCACTTAGTCGCTAGAAGAAGTAAGGGCAGTGTTAGAGGGATTGCCTTGTTTATGAATGGAATTGTGAAAAGACTTGTGGGTTAGTTGAAGTTATACTGAAAAATCACTAGCCGATGAAAAATGTGTATGGAAGGTGAAAAAGAAGAAGGAAAAATGATGAAAAAAAAAATTGTTAGTGAAAAAGATATGAAGAAAAAAATTCACCTCCTATTGTTGTGTGCTAAGTGAGATGAAAAGAAAAGGCTTTGTATGTGAGACAAGTTTAGCAATTGAAAGAAAAAGAAGTGTTTAAATGTTGAGTGTAGTGTATTAAGTGCTTAGGAGGACTAGCCACTAGTACCAAATATATCCTACCCGTCCCCTAGCCTACATTACAACCTTACAAAGTCCTAGTTGATCTTAGATTTGACTGACGCAATTAGTGGAATTCTACACTACGGACAAGCTTATGGTACTTTATGGGAAGCATATGAGTTCTTTGTGAGAGTGAGAGTATGTTGTGCAATTCTTGTGTGATTTCAGTCATATATGTTCACTCTTCAGATAATTAGTGAGGGCACATGATTTCATGAACAATTGGTAATGTATGAATTGTCTTGTTAGGTAAGTATATGCATTGAAATGGCTTAATGTGGCAAGTCGGCCTTTGAGGTTGGGTGGTGACAATTGGGTTGTTGAATGTTATTGAGTTACTATGCCTAAGTGAACTTTACGGGAATAATATGGATTAGTTATGTGTTCATACCTGTTTGCTAGCATTGATTGTGTTCAAAAGTATGAATGGTTTGAAAAGTTGAATGTTTCGTGATAATATTAAGAGTTTAGTAGTTGGGGAGGTTGTCTATAATCCCATTGCTCGAGGGAGAGCATGAGTCTAAGTGTGGGGTGTTGATAATTGGTAGAAAAGATATAAAATGCTATGTAAATTATCTCATATTTAGCTCTTGTTTTATGAATTTGGAAAGTTAATTGCGTCGATTCATGCTAATGTAATGTGTTTTTATGTGTAGGAATGAGTCGAAAGGAATCGGGGGCGAAAACAGGGAAGAAACGAGCCAAAACGAGAAGAAACCGGACCAAGGGAGACTGGGCGCCACAGGAAGCGCCTGGCGCCACCTGTGGCGCTGGAGGCAGTAAGGCTGGAGAAGCTATTGGATGCAGTCCCCTGGGGGGCGCCTGGCGCCAGCCAGGGCGCCGACTGCGGGGAAACGTCCTAATCCGTCTAAGAGACCCCTAAATCGACCCCAAACCTTCCCAACTCCTATATAAACACCCCTAAACCCATCTTGGAGGGAGAGAACGTGATTTTGAAGGCTAAGAACGCTAAGGAACATCAACAACGCAATCAATCTTTAGTTCATCAATTCTTTCTAGTATTTCTATTAGTTTTTCAATACTTTGTCTTTTGATTTTATTGAACATGAGTGGCTAATCACCCCTTGTTCTGGGGTTGTGATTAGCCATGAATATTATGTTTCTAACTTGATGATTTTGTTTTAATAGTTCATGTTAATATGACTGTTTCTTCAATTCTATGCCTAATTGCTTAATTGTTTTGGCCATCAATTAAGTTCTATCAATTATCTATGCTATGTTTGGGAAAACTATGTTTAGATTAGAATAAGAATTGAAGAAAGTATGTTCTTAACTTTTTTAAAAAGGGCGGATTCGTGGTTAGGATAGGCATATACTTAATCACCATGCTTAATTGAATATCGTGTTCTTATTGCATTCTTGCTAGATTAATTCCATAGGAATATAGGTGTTAATCTTGTTAGGAATAGGCGAATAGCACTTCGGAAGAAGGCTATGAGTATAATTATCGATCAATTAGCAATCTTACATGAATTATATGAACGAGAAGTCAATTAGAACGCAATATGATTGGAAACGTAATCACAACCCTGGAATCTTTGTTTTATTGATTACAAAACACATACTTGTTCATTGCAATTCTTAGATATAAATTAGAAATACAATTTAGAATAAACCATCTATTAAACTTGATCATTGCTTGTTAAATAACTATATTAGTTGTTATAAAGTAATTAACTTAAGCCCCTTCGGTACGATAATCCGAACTCATAATCCTATAATACTTGTCGACCACGTATACTTGCGTGTGCGTTAGGGAGCAACAGTAATACATATAAATAATGACTGAAAGTAAGAAAACACACATAGCACAAGGCATTATATAATGAAGCATTCAAAAACATCATTCGCAAACAGTAAATCAGTGAGAAGTTCAAGAAAAATCTCTTTTCAACAGGTAAAAACATGTGACTTTTCAAGTAAATGATGTGAAGTAAAATAAAGATACAAAATCGCCCCTCGGGCTCAGTATCATTTAAAAACATGCCCCTCGAGCATAATATCACATGGTACAACATCAACCCCTCGGGCATATCACATGGTACAACATCAGCCCCTCGGGCATATCACATCACAATATCAGCCCCTCGGGCTATATTTCACATCACAATGGGTACCCGTGCTCACTGGGGGTGTACAGACTTCGGGAGGGGCCCTTTACGGCCCAAGCGCAATATCAAGCCACCTCGTGGCATATATCTAGGCCCTCAGCCTCATGTCAATCAAGCCACCTCGTGGCGTATATACAGTATCTCAGGCCCTCGGCCTCATATCAATCATAAGCCACCTCGTGACATATAAAGTATCTCAGGCCCTCGGCCTCATATTAATCACAAGCCACCTCATGGCATATAAAGCATCGCAGGCCCTCGACCTCATATCACTCAGTAAAACCTTACATCTGGCCCTCGGCCGCACTCAGTCAGAAAATCATCACAAGCCCTTTGGGCATAGTAAAACAGTAGTTCTCCGCCCAAATACATCATTTAAAATATTGTGTAAATCTCAAAACTGAGTAAAAGTGGCTGAGTTGTAAAACAGTGTAACAACATGACTGAGTTCAAGTAACAAGTACAAATAGTGAGGAAACAGTGATGAAAATGCCCGAAGGGTTGAAACAATTGGCACGAAGCCCAAATATGGCAATCAGCCCAAAACAAGATGGTAACAAGTAAGTTTCAATCAAATGCGTAGTAAAATCATCAATCGGGATGGACCATGTCACAATCCCCAGTATTAAACGACCCCACGCTCATCATCGAGCGCGTGCCTCACCTCAGTATAGCACTACGATGTGCAAATCCGGGGTTTCAAACCCTCAGATCATCATTTACAATCACTACTCACCTCGAACCAGCTAAATCCCTAGCCCGCGACGCCTTTGCCCTTCGAATTGGTCTCCACGCGCGTCGAATCTATCCATAATCAGAACTAATACGTTACAATACACTGAGGGAACAAAGCCCAAACGAAACAACCGAAAAATATCAAGAAATTACGAAATTAGCAAAACCCGAGCCCCGGCCCACTTCTCGAAGCTCAGAAATTTTCACATCAACGGGT
>MCJB01001710.1:0-14323 GCA_002018475.1 Nicotiana obtusifolia
ATCGTCCCGTGAGTTCTTACACACATAGAACGACTTACCAAGACTTAACAGTAGAAAACATGTATTAAATAGAGCAGTAAACTCACCTTGCTTGTTAGATAACTCAGCCCTTGCTTTGGTTCCTCAAACTCTAGGGTTTACCTTCAACTAGAACTTGAAAGAGGGAAAAATCGATTAGGGTTTGTGTGGTATTATTTTGGGGAGGGGTTGCAGGGGTTCTTTTAGGTTTTGAAGCTGTGAAATAATAGTGAATTATCAGGCTTTAGAAGCTTTTAAAATCCCTCTCTTAACCGACTTGGGGCTTTTAACTTTTAGCCCTTAATTTTGGCAAGTAGGTGATGCACCTACTTGTCACCTACCAGCCTGCGCAGTTCTACGGAAATGCAATTATCTCAATACTCCGAGATCGTATTGACAAACGGTTTGAAGCATTGGAAACTAGACTCATAGACCTTTAATTTGGTAGGTAGATCCCGTAATTCCCTGTAAATTGGGAGAAAATCGCAGAAACATTTGACCTAACGTTTAAGTAAAATTGTGAACCTAAGTTGCGACAACTTTTGTCGACTTTTGTTTCATAACTCGTTTGACTTCAAGACTTATGAAACAGATATCATATCATTCAAATAACTTAAAACATGACATATTGGTAATGTTAAACACCTCTCGATTTTCCCAAAAACGCGAGTTACAACATCCTTAACTCGTTTATCCTCTAATACTTGTTAACCGCCCTTATACACCTTTGCATCGTTTAGGACCAATAGGACTAAACTCTTATTGTCTTAAAGGTAATTCTCTTCTCGAACCAAGGTAGACTATCTTACGGTGTAATATAACACGTACAAATATGGGCTATAACACACAGGATTAGGGAAACCCTTCAGATTTCGAATTGCATATTTACGACTCCAAGGTAAGCCCATGAAATAATGTAATTTCCATCAATAATTAAACGTTCAGCCAACTCTCTAAGTAATGAAGCTCGATTTAACATAATCTTCAACCAAATTTTACTTATTAAATACAAGAAATTAAACTAGCAAGTAATGCCATAATAAAGGCCTATGTCTACCCAGACAAAACATTGAATTTTAGCTACGTATGGACTCTCGTCACTTCGTGCCTACTTAGCACCAACAATTTATAGCAAATAACAATCTAAACACCTATGGGGTTAATTCCCTCTTACAACGTTAGGTAAGAGACTTACCTCGTTCCCAAGTCCACTTTCCGGTCCACAAATCTCTCTAAAAGCCTCAAGATGGTACCGAACAATCCGAAACTAGCCAAAGATTTTACAAACTAATCAATAATTGCTCAAAAGTTAATAATTTAACTATTAGAGTGAGTACCCAACCCAATTTGAAAGATTCCTAAAATTTATCCACGGGCCCGCATGTCAAAATTCTGGAAATTTTGATAAATAAATTTTACCCATAACCTCACGAGTCCATACATATATTTTGTTTCAAAATATGAGTTCAAATAGACTCTCAACACTTATATTCTCCTTTCTTAAAACATAGCTAAAGTTTCTCAAAATTTCACTTTGAATCTCATAATTTTGAAGTTAAATATCATATATAATATTGTAAAATAGTTGGAAATTGAACAAAATCATTTACCCAAAGATTGTAGATGAAAATCTCTCTTGAAAATCACCCCCTACCAAGTCTAGGGTTCCAAAAATGAGAGAACATGTCCAAAATCCCGTCTCCCAGCCCTTTTACCAGTTGCAGATGCCGCATTTGCAACACAGGATTCGTATTTGCGGACAAGGGCTCGCATTTGCGAACCCTGACAATCTCATGGAACCTCGCATTTGCGAGAAAAGGCTTCGCAAGTGCGAGCTAGGAGATTGTGAACCAAGGAAAACTGGCAGACTCCACAAATGTGAAGAAAATGCCGCAATTACGATATCTATACCCCACTTTCATCTTCGCAATTGTGACGTTAGTGCTTGCAATTGCGATACCTGAGCACCAGCACCAGCAGCAGTCAAATTTTAAGTTCAAAATCCGGAACATGTCCAAAACTCATTCGAGCCCTCGGGGCTCCAAACCAAACTTCAATACAAGTCTAAGAACTTAACATGAACTCGCTCGGGCAATCAAATCATAAAAATAACATCCGAATACATGAATTGAACCTCCAAAACACATGAAATCAACATGAAACACAAGAACTTCTAAAAACACAACCGCTCGTCTGATTCCTATCAGATTAACTCGGAATGCCGCCAACCTTGCAGACAAGTTAGAAATGACGAATCGGACCTACTCGAAGTCCTGAAACAGAAATCAAAACACGATTGCTATAAAGTCAACTTGCGGCTAAACTTATCAAAATTCCAAGCTTTTAAATTGCCAATGTTTGGCAAAACAACACAAATCGACCTACGGAACTCTGAATTCGATTCAGAGTGTACGCCCAAGTCTAGAAAGATTATACGAACCTATTGGAACTATCAAACCCTGGTTCCGAGGTCGTTTACTTAAAATGTTGGCTCAAGTAAAACTTAGCTGTCATAGGCCACTATTAAGGAACTAAGTGTTCTAATTTCAACTCGAACCTTTGCAAACCTAAACCAATCATCCTCACAATTCATACAATAGTAAAAGCACATACAGGAAGACTTAATTAGGCGAATGGGGATCTAGAAAGCAAAATGACCGGTGCAAGTTAACATTAATTGATCGTTCCTATGTATTCTTGTATTATCTTATTTCATGTTGATATTGAGCCTGTGACGATGCCGGGCGAGGATTTTGATATGGAGCCTGTGAAAATGCCCGTGAACTGTAATAGTGAGCCTTTGACCACGCCGCGCGAAATGTGATTGTGAGCCCGTGATCATGCTGGGCGGAGTGAGATATTGGCATGTGAATTGTCTGTGCTGGTTAGGATTAGAAATGTGGGCACAAGGTGCCGTGAGCATATGATTTGTGGTTGAGACTCATGACTTGTGGTTATGAGATGGGGTATCTCGGATTAATTCGTTGTGAGATCTGTGTTAGAACAACTTGCTTGTTGGTTGACATTTGTTTCCCTTGTATATTCTCGCTAGTACTTTAACGGTATTATTGTTATTTTAATGTCTAAACCATATGTTGTTTCTTGTTGCCATTTACTGATTCCTGCTTTAATTATTAACTTTAAACTTTTATACTACATAGGTTATTTTTGACTAGTAGGTGTCTTGACTTGTACCTCGTCACTACTCCACTAAGATTCGTCTTGATACTTATTGGGTATCGACCATGGTGTATTCATACTACACTTCTGCATATTTTTGTACAGATCCAGGTATTGGAGATATCGGACTCGGGCAGAATTAGCTTATTGATCGCGAGGATTCAAGGTAGATTTGCTTGGTCGTCGCATGCCTTTGGAGTCCTTTCCTTTCATTGTATTGTCAGCTTGTTCTTTGAACAATATTGTGTTTCGATCTTTGAGATCTTTCCATGTGTTAAGCTAGAGTTCGTGACTCTGTATTACGTAGTTTTGTGAGGTTGTAGTGATTATTGCCACTTAGCTTATTTCACATTTACTTGGTATTTATATAAATCTCTTATATAAAAATATTAGTGTTAAATTGGCTTAATTGATGTAAGTAATCGGCTTACCTAGTTTTAGAGACTAGGTTCTATCACGACGCCTAAGGCGGGATTTTGGGTCATGATAAGTTGGTATTAGAGCTCCAGGTTCATAGGTTTTACGAGTCACAAGCAAGTTTTGTAGCGTCTTGCGGATCGATACGGAGACGCCTGTACTTATCTTCGAGAGGTTACAAAACTATTAGGAAAACACCACTTCTTTCATTCCTGCCGTGTAGATTTGTTGATTTTGAAGCTTGAGCCTTTGTATCTCTATTCTTTCACAGATGGTGAGGACATGTACTAACGATCAGCTGAGCAGATGCATGTGCCCCCTGCTAGAGCTGCGAGAGGCCGGGGACGAGGTGAAGGTTGAGAAGGGGCATGTGCCGTAGCTAGAGCACCTACCAGAGTAGCAGTTGAGGAGCCATCAGTAGCTCCGATTGGGGGATAGGCACCGGAGGCGCCTGTGTTACCCCCAGACTTCGGGATTCTTTAGCGTAGTTCCTGAGCATGTTTGGTACATTGGCTCAGACAGGATTGATCTCCGTTGCACCAGCTACTTCGCAGATTGCGGTAGGAGCTCAGACTCCCACCACCCATACTCTAGAGCAGTATGCTCATGTTGGTCATACTCCAGGTGTGGTGCCAGTACAGCCTGTTAATTCGGTTTAGCTTGAGGTCAGGCGGGGGGCATCAGAGGAGGAGCAGAAGACGCTTGAGAGATTCAAGAGGTATAGTCCACCTACATTGAATGGCACAACTACTAAGGATGAACAAGGTTTTCTAGAGAAGTGTCACTGTATACTCTGCATCATGGGTATTATGGAAGTGGGCGGAGTTGTTTTTACTATATTTCAGCAATCGAGAGCAACATATTACTGATGGCAAGTTTATGAGGAGGGTAGACCAGTTGATGCACCACCACCCACTTGGGCTTAGTTTTTAGAAATGCTTTTAGGGAGTTTATTCCCTAGACCCTCAGGGATGTGTGGCACACGGAGTTTGAGCAGCTACATCAGGGCACTATGACGGTATCGAAGTATGCCATCAGGTTCAATGAGTTATCCCGTCATGCACCTACTTTGGTTCCCATGATCAGAGAGCGAGTCCACTAATTTGTTGAGGTGCTCGGTTATGGTCTTAGATTTAATATGGCTTGAGAGTTGGAGACTGATACTCCATTTCAGCTGGTTGTAGAGATTGCTAGGAGGTTAAAGCGCATTTGGGGTGAGGAGAGGGAGGATAAGGAGACCAAGAGGTCTCGAGGTTTCGGAGGATTCAATGGATTCTACTCTTTAGCTATGACCTATCTCGGTGGAGGCTCGGGCAGTCAACCAATCTAGTTAGTTAGTCAAGGACCTCAGGATACTCATAGGGGGCAGTCATCTTTTAGTGCACCACCGGCACGGCTTTCCTACAGCGGTTGTTCTAGTTATTCAGCAGAGACTTAGTACCAACAACCACACCCGTAGAAGGGTTGTTATGAGTATGGTGATACTAGGCACATCATGAGAGATTGTCCTAGGCTTAGGAGAGGTGGATTTCATCAGAACGCTCAGGCTATGGGCCCAATTCTAGTTGCCACTCCACCTGCACAGCCAGCTAGGGGTAGAGGACATGCGGGTAAAGGGGGCCCTAAAGGGGGAGGCCCGACCCATTGATATGCTTCCTATGGTAGGGCTAAGGCCTCTACACCAGATGGTGTCATTACAGGTATGGTCTCGATTTGTTATAGAGAAGCACCATTCTTCTTTTGATTTGATTCTGTTTATCGGAGCGAGTCTTCTGATCTTGCTTCATATAAGGGTATGTTTCGTGATTCTTGTACTCTACTTTTGTGTTTACCCTTGATGGAAGATTATATAGTGGTAGACCGTGTCTATCATTTTGTTTATTCATTATTGAGAACCTATGAGACTAGAAGGGACTTTATATTACTCATTACGGTAGGTTTTGATGAGATTTCTAGATGGTTTGGTTACGATTTTGTGATTTAGGTGCTCTAGCAGTATAGGAAGTCCACTACGTGTTGTGATTGTTTTGCGGAATTGAGTTAGGGGAAGGTTTTGGTTGGTGTGATGTGTATTCTACTTGTGATTTAGAGTTAAGGATGGGATCCTCACACTTTTGTGTTGTTTGCTATGTTTGAACCCGGCTACGTGCCATGGTGGAGTTATATTAGGATGAGATCCTTGTGATTAGTTCGTATGTTTTGATTCTCCCTTGTGGAATGGATCTGTAGTATGGTACTGATAGGGAGTTGTGCCTGTTAGACTTGTTTGATAGCTCTCTCATGTGTTTTTCTTTCCATATTCAGTCATATTCGCGTTATGCTTATTGGGTTTAGCTTGCGAGGTATGTGCCCAGGTGGCGTTGGGTGTGACTTGTTGATTTGGATGACTGGTTATGTGATCTTCATGTTTCTTGCATCGCTATCAATGTTATGAAGGTTTGGGACAAGGTTTTAGTTGTCACGAGATTATTTACCGGTGTTGGATTTGGCTATGGGCAGTTATCGTGGTCAGAGTTGTTGTTATGGGCATATGTGTGATGTGTTACGTCGTGTGGTTGTACCTTGTGGGTGTATGCATGAGTTGTGGAAACTGGTCGAGGTTGATACAGTGTGTTTATGTGTGAATCAGGTTTTTTGGAAAATGATCGGATGGTGAGAAATTTGGTTATAAAGCTTATCGGTGTGGGCGGGAGGAATAATCTACAGTTGAGAAGGTGTTGTCGAGCTTATATGGATTGGGGTGATGTGGGATCACCCGCGAGTATATATATAGGAGTTCATTCGGTTATTTGGTGGCTTCAGAACTATTCTTGGCATGTTCGAGGACAAACGTTTGTTTAAGAGGGGGAGAATGTAACGACCCAACAAGACATTGTGAGAATTAGCACTCTGTTTGGTGGCTTACAGTATTGAGAAGCTTTGTGTTGTGTATCATGGCTTGTGTGTGTGGCCGGTTCAGTTTATAGATGATTAGGAATTGATTTGGAAGAATGATTCTTGTTTTAGAAGCTTAAGTGGCAAGAGTTGACCAGAATTTGACTTTTGTGTGGACGACTCCGGAATGGTGTGTTGATGATTCAATAGCTTTGTATGGTGATTTGGACTTAGGCATATGCCCAGATTTGGATTTGGAGGTCCATAGGTTGATTTGATGCATTTGGGCGAAAGTTGGAAAGTTGAAGGTTTGGAAGGTTGAAAGATTTGATCGGGAGTTGACTTTGTTGATATCGGGTTCAAATTGTGATTCTGGGAGTTCGTATAGCTCCGTCGTCCTTTAGGATTTGCATGCAAAATTTGAGGTAATTCCTAGTTGATTTGGTATGCTTCGACGCAAGTTATTGAAATTGGAAGTTCATTAGTTCATTAGGCTTAAATCGAGGTGCGATTCATAGTTTTGATGTTGTTTTTTGTGATTTGAGTCCTCGAGCAGGTCTGTATTATGTTATAGAACTTGTTGGTATGTACAGACGGGGTTCCCGAGGGCCTCGGGTGTATTTCAGATGGGCTACGAGCCATTTCTCCATGTTTCGGACTGTTGATTGCTGGTGTTTGGTGTCCTTTTTCACGGTTGCGATCGCGTAGACTATTTGGTGACTGACCATTTCCTTCTTCGTGTCCGTAATAAATGGTCCGCGATCACGTGCTTGTGAGAGTTGCTTCATCGCGTTCGTGGATGGTGTTACGCGATCGCATAGTGGGCGACTATGCTGGGAGGCCAGGTTTATTGTTCTTCGCGTTCGCATTGTTTGGCTGGTGATTGCGTAAGCGAAGATCGTTGAGTGACGCGCTTGCAGCTGTTTTATGAGCATTCGCCGTAAGGTTATTTTTGGCAGCCTTCATTTACTTCTTTGCGATCGCGAGGAATGTTCTGTAGTCAATATATGTAATATCTGGGCAAAATATAAAAGTACTCTATTTTGAGGGCTTTATTATTTTTATCATTTTTTGAGTTAGAGAGCTCATATTTGGACAATTTTGGAGGGGATTTTCACGTGTTGGATTGGGGTAAGTTTCCTTGACTCGAATTTGATTATATTTCATGATTCCATTTTTGTTTTCATCATTAAATTTTGTGATTGGAATTGGAGAAAATGAGAATTTTTTTAATAACTTTCAGAAATGTTGAATGAGGATTTGAAGGTCGATTTAATGTCGGAATTGGATGATTTTGGTATGGTTGGACTTGTATCATAATGGGTGTTCGGATTTTGTGAGTTTTATCGGGTTTTAAGGTACGGACCCCCGGGGTTGACTTTTTAGTTCTTATTTCCTATGTTTTATTTATGATATTAAGTTATTTTGGCTAGATTTGAGCCGTCTGGAGATTGTTTCACACGAGACGGTCATTTTAGAGTATTGATTTGGCTTCTTTAAGGTAAGTATCTTGCCTATCTTTGTGTGGAGAACTACCCCTTAGAATTTGAGTTGTTGTGCTATTTGTGTTATGTGAAAGCCGTGTACGCAAGGTGGCGAGTGCGTACTCGGGCTTATATATGGAAATTGACCGGTTTATACTTTTAGGCTTCTTTCATGTATTTGTTTAGAATTGTTAGCACATGTTATATCTTTTATTTGTCATGTTTACTTTCACATGCTTTATTGAAGTTGTTGTTACATGTCACATCCTTTACTTGTCAAGTTTACTTTTATATGCTTTATTTGAAGTTATTGCCTCTTTTATCATTATGTGATTTCTTTTATTGTTGAGTTACTCTTAATTGAAAATGTTGTTATATGATATCCTTTTGTTATCGGGTTATTCTCATGTATTTACAAGTAGTTGCTAGTTCGTGCCATCTCTTTCATTGTTAGCCTATTTCATAAACTAGAAGTTATTGAAAGTCATTCATCTGTTTCAATTATAGTTGTGTTTAAATGGGGCGTTGTTCATTGTTGAGTTACTTTCCTGTTCATTTTGTTGTTATTGAGATTTTATACACATTGTGTTTGAGCCGTGGGCTATTTATTGTGAAAAAATTAATATTGTTGGTTCTTTTCAAAAGGCTGTGGTGTATGGGAACTTGTGGTACGAGTTGATATGTCGTGTTGTTGTGATGTTAGCACACGTGAATTGTTGTGTAGATTGGTTGTTGTTATGCGGAGCATAAGGGTGGCATCTCACTATTGTTGATTATGAGGAGTGATATAGGTAGCTATTGTGTTATTGTTCAGACGGAGCGATAAGGGTGGCTATTATGCAAAGTGATAGGGGTGGCTATTGGAGTGATACAGTGACTATCGGAGAGATAAGGGTGGCAATGTTAGGGATGATGTGTGATGGTCGGGGCGCATTATGTTGACGATATTCATGTGATAGTATGATTTTCCTTGTGTATGTCATACTCCTTACGTGACTTGTTGTGTTGCATTCAACGAACTACTCGATGTCATTGGTATTACTTGTTGACTTGGGCTGTACTAGTACACTCGCACAAGCATACACTTTAGCATTCCACTTATACTAGTTAGGGAGTATGAAACATTTATTGATCATGCCTATGTATTCTTGTATTATCTTCTTTCATGTTGATATTGAGCATGTGACCATGCGGGGTGGATTGCGATATTGAGCATGTGACCATGCCGATGGATTGTGATAGTAAGCCTATGACCATGCCGGGCGGAATGTGATTGTGTGCTGGTGCTCATGCCGGGGGAATGAGATATTCATGTGAGTTGTCCGTGCAGTTGGGATTAGAAATGTGGGAACAAGGCACCGTGAGCATATGAATTGTGGTTGAGACTCGTGACTTGTGGTTATGAGATGAGGTATACCGGAGTAATTCGTTGTGAGACTTCTGTTGGAACGACTTGCTTGTTGGTTGATGTTCTCGCTAGTACTTTAACAGTGTTCTTGTTACTTTAATGCTTAAATCATATGTTGGTTCTTGTTTCCATTTACTGATTCCTACTTTTATTATTAGCTTTATACTTTTATACTACATAGGTTATTTTGACTAGTATATGTCTTGACTTGTACCTCGTCACTACTCTATCGAGGTTAGTCTTGATACTTATTGGGTACTGACCGTGGTGTACTCATACTACACTTCTGCACATTTTTGTGCAGATCTAGGCATTGGAGATATCAGACTCGGACAGAGTTAGCTTATTGATCGTGAGGATTCAAGGTAGAGCTGTTTGGTCGTCACAGTCCCTTGGAGTCCTTTCCCTTTATTGTACTGTCAGCATGTTATTTGACGGTATTGTATTTCGATCTTTGACATCTTTTCATGTATTCAGTTAGAGTTCGTGACTCTGTATTACCTAGTCTTGGGAGGTTGTAGTGATTATTTCCGCGTAAGCTTATTTCACATTCACTCGGTATTCATATAAATCTATAATTTAAAATATCAGTGTTAAATTGGCTTAATTATTGTAAGTAATCGGCTTACCTAGTCTTAGAGATTGGGTGCCATCACGACGCCTAAGGCGGGATTTTGTATCGTGACAATTAGATTCCAAAACCTAGTCCAAATCGACCCTCAAATTTCCAAAATACACCCTCTTAAGTTGTAGATAATAATCCCAAATTTCTATTTAAAGTTTCAAGTTTTAGGTGTAGAAATTCATGGGGAATCAAGATAATATAATCAATTTCAAATGAAAATCACTTACCTACAATGTAATAGTGAAACAAGCCCCGCCAATGTGAAGGCTAATTATCCTGCCACGCTCTCCCTCTACGTGGATGCGAGTAATGCCATGCGAACTCGGAGAGCAGTCTGCACAAAATATGAGAACACGTAAATGACACTGCAAACACAAAGCACAGGTATCCCAGCTCCCAAAACACAATACGTGATCGCGATGCTCATCAGAGGCACCAGAAAACCAGTAGCGCAAACTCATCCGAAATGGTCAGAAACCACTCTAAAACTCAACCGAGCCCCACAGATTCCTGTGCAATAATACCAACAAGTCTAAATACCTTAACCAAACTTATTCCAAGGCTCCGAACATAAAAAACAATGATAGAACCAAGAATTAAAGATCAAATCTATCTTTTAACTTTCAAATATTCAAACTTCTCTAAACTTGTCCGAATCATACTTAGATATTCTGGATTCCAACAAAACATTATACACAAGTCACAATCAACCAAATGAACCTATCTAAAGTCTCGGATACCAATCGAAAGCCGACAATACCAAAGTCAACTTCGAGTCAAACTTGTAAACTCTTACCTTCCAATTACCAACTTTCGGCAAATGGAGCCAAAATTTTCTAGGAACCTCCGAATCCAAATCTGGACACACACCCAAGTCCAAAATTATCATATGAACCAATTAAAATCATCAAATTCCAATTCAAAGGTCGTTTGATCAAATGAAAAGCCTTGATCAACTCTTCCAACTTAAAGCTTCCAACTTGAGAATCACTCTTCCAAATCAAATCCCGAACCTTTCGAACATCAAACACAATCATACATGTAAGTCATAATATACCGTATGGAGATACTCAAGCTCTCAAACCATTAAACTAAATGCTAATTCTCAAAATAACAGATTAAGTCGTTATATTATCATGCTCCGAACTGTTAAATAAATATCAAAATTTCTCAGAGGTACTACGATATCGCCTGTGGTGAAATGATTATTTTTGGGTGCATGTATTCAATTTATCATGAATTACTGTGAATAAGGGCTCCAGTGATATCCATTAAATTCAAAATAGGTGTTATATAGACTAATTGGGAGAGAGGCTGAAGTGACATGGTAGACACCATTGGAGTTGTCCACATCAAAAAGAGAGGGAGTTGACTCCTTATTTTTTGCTTCAAAATTTTGAATTTTTATGATTTGTCTAAGATCCAAATTTAGGCAATATTGTTTGGGGTATTGGGTAGAATACCATTGGTAATATTGGGTCCTTGATCTATTTTTGGGGCACCAGAAGTAGACTTTTATCTGAGTGGAGTATATTTGCCCTAATGGGTTGTGACCCATTTTTTATGGGGCTCCCTTTTATTTCTTTTCCTTTTAATTCATTTTTGTTAGAATACTAGGCTATGCTCAAAATACTTGGGTCACTGTCGCAATTACTTTTTCGTTTGACGCCCGTGTCAGCAGAGCTCTGAGGGTCTTTATTCACTGGGTCAGATTAAAGGGTGATTTTATCTTTGTATTTAACATTTTGAGTACTAAGGATTTATCTATTGCAGCGTTGAATATTTTTATCTGAACAGTGTGATCTACCTCCATACTTGAGTTGGCTTCCCTTTGAGGTGGTCTTTCTGTGTTGGGTACTTCTTCTGTCATGGAAAACCGACTGTTTTCCAGTCTCCTTCTTCCTTATTATGTGGTTTTTAGAACTTTTTGCTAGGTCAGCTGATTTCTATGCGGTTTTATATGGGCATGTTCCTAGTGTATGGTCTATCTTACGACATTCTTTACATATATAGGATCCCCTCCCCTTCATACACTATGGGTTGTTATTAATTCCCAATCATAATAGATGTTTTGACCGGTGCTTCTAGTGGAACTTGAATGTATATTCGCACATACTAGTCTCTAAGAGTAGAGGAGGTTCATGTATCTATTTTCAATAGATTTCCAATCATTTTCCTACTTTTTCTAGTATTTTGTTTTCATAAAAATCTTAAGGAGTTGTGGAAAGCGTTTCCAAATGGCAGTGTAGAAAAGGATTGCTTCCGCTGATGTAAAATTTGGCTAATCGATAGGAAGTGGTCAAATATGAGCCAGGGTCCATCGTGCAATACGGAACCATGCTATTTTCTCAGAGGATTTAACTGTGAAAAATATCTCACTCTAGGTCAATTAGTATGAATTGCTTGGCCAGTTTTCACATTGAGTTAGGTTGCTTTGTAGGAATTGGTCCATTGAATATTTTTAATAAACCTTGATGAGGATTGAGATTCTCCAGGGGTGATATAGTTTACTTTTATCCTCCACGGTGAGGAAAATAAATTTAGTTTCTAACCCCTCCTGAAGGCTTGAGTAGTCATTGTTAGCTTGGGAGGTACGTAATACATGCTTGCGGTGGTTAAGTGAGCTTCTAGCAGGGCTTCCTAAAAGGAAGCTCTCTGAGCATTATCACTACTAAAAATCAGGTAAAAAGCGACCGGAAAAAGCGACCAAAGTTGGTCCCTATATGCCTAAAAGCGACCAAAGAGCGACCACAATGGTCTGGTCAGCATTTAGTTGGTCACTTTCCAATAGCGACCAATCTTGGTCGCCATATAGCGACCAACTTTGGTCGCCCAGTACAAAATACAAAAATTTAAAATCTGCTAAAAAGCGACCAACTTTGGTCGCTATTCAGTATTTTAAATTTTCTGTATTTCTGAATAAGCGACCAAAGTTGGTCGCTAAATTCAAAAAAAAAAAATTAAAAATACCACAATAGCGACCAACTTTGGTCGCTTTTGTGGTATTTAATTTTTTTTTTGAAATTGGCGACCAACTTTGGTCGCCATATGCAGAATCAGTTTTTTTTTAAGCAAAATTGCGACCAACTGGCGACCAAAGTTGGTCGCTTTTGTTGGTATATTTTTTCAAGAAACTGGCTGTTTTGCCAGCCACACCCCCTGTCAGTTTTACCAAATTCCTAAAATATGCATTGAAACCATTAAAACAACAACAACAACAAGAACTACTACATCAAACAACAACGATACTAACAACTACAATAAACAACACATTAAACAACAATATTAAACAAGCGCCAAGTTTAAAGTTCAAATGAACTTATGCATTATATAAGTTGTTATTACAATTCAAGGTCAACTCATATCTACATCATCATCGCCATCGCCGGATGAATTGTCATCATCAGACTGACCATCCGGCGATGGTTCCCGTGATCGGGGAATAGGAAAAGCGACAGAAGCCATGAGTTTTTAATCTATTTGTGTTCCCTTCTTTCACTTCCTTTTGATCTCCCTAGTATTAATTACTTATGACTCGAGAAGTTTATCAACAGCTCTACCTAAATATACCTGAATACTTTAGCTTGGTTACCTTGACTACTTGTAGTGATTCTAAACTGGTTTTCCTAATGAGTTTAACATACTATAATAGGTTAAACTACACTGATCATGTGAAAAGTCTTTACATTATCAATGTTTATAACTTAATTCTTTTTCCAATAGCTTTTTGATTTAAGATCCATTAGTCAAGTTCTTTAAGTTGTTGTATTCTTTCCCCAACTCATGAGGAACTATTTATGTTTAATGGTTTCTGCTGATACTTGAAATGTATGTTGTTTACTTCCTTTCTCCTTTTGAATTTCTTTCATTTTGATATCTTAGCCCGATTGATATTAATTGTGACTTGTAGGTAGCTTGGGGAGAAGCAAGTATGATTGAAGCAGAGAGATTGTTACTTGAACAAGCTCTTAAGGATCCAGCCAATAGAAGATTTGTTCTATTGTAAGAGAGGTTCAACTTCTAACTCTCAGAAACGTTGATTAATCGTGCCTAAAAGCATACTAGCGTATTTATGATTATTGAAATTACTTTCTTAATCTTTGAGATTATTGTGAGGCCAAATTTAATGAAATTATTGTGGAGAAAGAGTAATACTTTGGCTAATAATAATTGAATAAGTTATGTACAAATCCTCCAAGGATAAGACAAAAACTACAATTAATTCTTAGAGCTAATGAGGCAACCCATTTTAGCCTTGCTCAAGGCGTGATTATCCTTAAGTCCCTAAGATTCAGTAGAAGGAAACTAATATCACTA
>MCJB01001711.1:0-12245 GCA_002018475.1 Nicotiana obtusifolia
TTGCCATATGAGTAAGTAGGCTGAGAGTAGTCAAGCCCAGGCTATGCCGTCCTAAGGTGGAAACCGAAAAAGGCAAGGAGGCCGTGTTAAGGGGAGTACACAGTGTTGAGGCGCTGCTAGGGTAGATGATTGAAGCCGAAAAAAGTATGGTAGTGACTAAATGAGATGTTCATTATAACTTTAATATAATATGATAAAACTGGCATAACATATATAGAGATTAGAGGGAATAAATGTTTAGACTTAATGAAAATAATGAATTCTTATTTGTTAGATAATAATCAACAATATAAGATACTGGTACTATATCTACTTAGACAACTTAATAATGATATTAAAGAAAAAATATTTGACTTATTAATTATGGAAGAAATAATAGAATCTACCATACAACAATGATATGATTTTGACATACTATATAATATAGATTTATATGACTCAGATATCTATTCAGATTAATGATAAATCAAGAATATTTAGAGCGTTGGATAAAAACTATGAAAAATCTAGATTTATTAGAAAAATTACTTATAGACAATATAACAAGTTATATTAGAACACAAGACATAGAATATTTAGATTTTATTAACGAAAACGTTAAAGAAATGAAAAGATTAATACCACTAAAACATGAATACCATGAAAAAGCCTTCCCTAAAAATTAATACTTAACAAAATGAATTCCGCACCCCTTTCAAAGACTTAGAGTTTACAAAGCTAGTATTAAATAAATACATCATTTGTTCGAAATGTACATAAACAGATTTGATAAATCTAAAGCTACCATGAACAAGAGGCAGCTACAACCAGAACACAGGTACATCTTCAGTGTCAGCTTCCGCCATACACGACAACATCAGCTCTAACATCTGCACAAAAGGTGCAAAAGTGTAGTACGAGTACAACTAACTTCGTGTAATCATTATGTAATAAACCTAAACTTAGGTTAAAAGCAGTGACGAGCTTAGACAATAGTTAGAGTCCAATAGCTAAGAATAACTCGCAACAATATAATGAAAACAGTACAAGTAATACTCAAAGATATGATGCTCAGTTCGCTCATAGTTACGGAAAATAGGTATTCTTTTTAGGTATAACAGTAAAACCCAAATCTTTCACCGAAGTCACCAAAATGTGAGTAGGTCAGAAAAGTGCCAAGGAAGAGTCCCTCCACCGGAACGAGCAGGGCATCATTCGGTCTAAAGCGGGTCGATAGATTCCCTGCTCCGAGTTCAGATCCTGATCGGAAGCGGATAGTAAAATTTGTCATTCCCGAATATGCTAGGCCCCTTTCTGCACCTGTGGGGGTGGCTAGTTATCTTTGGTGTTTGGTAACCGAAGAAGATCGGGCCGCGATAGACGAGGTGGATGTACCCAGCTTGTTCAACGAGGCTCAACAAGTATTAAATAAAGTAATTTTCTGATAAGCCTTGTCTGGTCTTCGCCATTTTGCATTTCAAACTTCGACTAACTGTCATATTTTCTCTTGTACTTGTAGGCCTCGGTGCTTCATCATGAGGCTTTTCTTCGACAAAGGGAAGAAATGGCGTGTCGTGAGCGGCTCGAAGGGGAAATGTCGACCCTTCGGGCCGAACTAGACTTTGTGCGTAGTGAAAATTCTAGCTTAATCGATCAGATGGGGCAACAGCTCGACCAAATAAACCGATTCCGATCCGAGGCGACAGAGGCCAAAGCAGAAATTAATAAATGGAGAACCAAGACCGATCTGCTGACTTCGGAAAAAGAGGCCCTCCAAGCTCAAATGGTTTCTTCGAAAAATCAATTATCGGAGGCAAAAGAGAAAATTGGGGATCTGACCAAGAGCACTGATATGCTTCAATCCCAAGTCGAGACGCTCACTTCAGATCGTGAAATTTTGGTCAACGAGCTGCAATCGACAAAATCGGAGGTTGCTGAAGCCGATGAGTTAGTAGCCTAATACAAGGACGATGCCGAGGCTGCTGAGGAACAATCGAAGATTTTGGTCGAATATACCAAGTGCCAAACCCGCCTATCTGTTCTTGAAGAGTTACAAGCTCGGGGCTTCGATCTATCAGCCGAGATCGATGATGCCAAAAAGATCGAAGCCGAAGCCAAAAACCAAGCCTTCCCAAAAGAAGAAGAAGACTCCAAGAATTCTAAATAAAGCGCCTCTTTTTTTATTTTACTTTTTTTTTTATTTTTTTATTTTTTTGGTAATGAAGTCCCCATTTCTGTAAACATACTTTGTTCATATATATATATATATATAAGTCTCTTTTCTTTCCATTCCTTGCTGACTTATTTCGATTCTCTGTACTAGAACCAATGGTTCAACTTGGTGACTTTTCTGTTCTTTAGGCTTAGTTTAGACTTAGCCAATTTTAGGATATGCCTTAGCAAACTTTCCCTTTCTTTGATCGATTTGGTAAGGCCTTAGCCTCAAAAAGATCTGGGATTTGCCTCAATAGGTCTTACTTCCCTTCGAGTTTCATTAACTCGATACGGCCTTGACCTTTCAAGAAATCGGGATTTGCCCAAACAGGTCTTACTCTCATTCAAGTTTCATTAACTCGATATGGCCTTAGCCTTTTAAGAAATCGGGGTCTGCCTTAGTAGGTCTTATTTCCCTTTTGAGTCTCATCTATTCAGTACGACCTTGGCCTTTTAAGAAATCGGGGTTTGCCTTAGTAGGGCTTATTCCCCTTTGAATAAATTTGATTTTCGGATGAAACTCTAAGCAACAATAGTTTTTGATCGAACAACGAAAATCGAAATGGCCCTTGGGCTTGGAGACAGGATATCAATGCAAAAAAACTTTTATTAGCATTCAAGTTCTTGTAAAACTTGCTTAGGGGATAGATCAATCCATTTGGGTACGGTCTTTTGACCGTTTGACCCTTACATCGATTCCTAATGATCTATGATAAGTTCCCCCGAATTGAAGTAGCTAAGCAGTCTTCTGATATTTAAGGTCGATCGAAGTTTAGCACCGAACATTGTTGCCTTCGATATGTGACCAGTCTAAGTTAGCACGTTTTCTGGTTGCCTCATTAAAAACCTTGCCGTAAAACCCAATTTGGGACAAAACCGGTCGAAGGGAAAAAGAGTGCAACGCGTGCTTTCAGTCCTAATGTCCTGTGCTTTCCGGCTCGAGCTTACCTCACTTGAAACCTGCAGGTGTTAGTAACATAAAGCAAACAAACGAAGAATGAAAGATCATACCTCAACAATAGTATCGTTTCAAGTGGTTTATATTCCAATTGTTTGGCAGCTGTTTGTCGTCCATTGTTCCAAGCTTGTATGATCCCTTTCCGGTAATGTTTAAGATGGAGTAAGGCCCTTCCCAGTTCGGCCCTAACTTCCCTCCGTTTGGGTCTCGAATATTGGGTGTGATTTTTCTAAGCACTAGGTCTCTGATGTTGAAATGTCGGAGATGGGCTCTCCGGTTGTAGTACCTTTCAATCTTTTGCTTTTGGGCGGCCAATCGAACAAGGGCTGCTTCCCTTCTTTCATCCAATAATTCCAAATTGGTATTCATAGCTTCGCGATTCGATTCCTCGGTTGCATAGCGAAACCTGATACTCGGTTCGCCTACTTTGACTGTTATCAACGCTTCAGCACCGTACACTAGGGAGAAAGGAGTGGCTCCGGTGTTGGTTTTCTCGGTTGTGCGATATGCCCATAGGACTTCAGGCAATATCTCTTTCCACTTCCCCTTTGCGTCGGTTAATCTCTTTTCGAGATTTCGAAGTATGGTTTTGTTGGTCGATTCAGCTTGCCCATTGCCGCTGGGGTGATAGGGTGTCGATAGCATCCTTTTGATCTTATTATCCTCGAAGAACTTCGTCACTTTGTTGTCGATAAATTGCTTCCCATTATCGCACACGATCTCTAATGGCATCCCAAATTGGCAGACGATCTGATCCCAAATGAAATCGATCACTTCTTTTTCCCTAACCTTCTCGTATGCCTGCGCTTCAACCCATTTGGAGAAATAGTCAGTCATAAAGAGAATGAATTGAGCCTTGCCTGGCGCGTAGGGGAGAGGGCCGACGATGTCCATTCCCCATTTCATGAATGGCCATGGTGACAAGATCGAATGCAACGTCTCCCCGGGCTAGTGGATCATCGGTGCGTGTCTTTGGCACTAGTTACACTTGCGAACGAACTCCTTTGCGTCTTTTTCCATATCGATCCAATAATAGCCAGCTCGGATTATTTTTCGAACCAATGATTCGACGCCGGAATGATTCCAGCATGTGCCTTCATGTATTTCCCTTAAAATATACTCGGTGTCACCCGGTCCCAGGCATATCGTGAGGGGGCCACTGAATGTCCTTGTAAATAAGGTTCCGTCATCGGATAAACAGAACCAAGACGCCTTTATGCGTAATGTTCTCGATTCTTTGGGGTCCGAAGGGAGCTTACCGGAGCTGAGATACTCTATATACTTGTTCCTCCAATTCCAAGTCAGACTGGTTGAATTGATTTCGGCGTGGCCTTCCTCCACTACCGACCTCAAGAGCTGTACGACCTTTTCGAATTCTATCTCATCATCTTCGACCGATGATCCCAAATTAGCGAGGGCGTCGGCCTCACTGTTTTGTTCTCGAGGTATGTGTTGCAAGGTCCATTCTTTAAACCTATGCAGCGTGACTTGAAGCTTGTCTAAATACCTCTGCATTCGTCCTTCTCTGACTTCGAAAGTTCTGTTAGCTTGATTCACCACAAGGAGGGAATCGCACTTGGCTTTGATTATCTCCGCTCCCAGGCTTTTGGCTAGTTCTAAACCTGCAATCATAGCTTCATATTCCGCTTCGTTGTTAGTTAATTTTACAGTCTTTATAGACTGTCGAATTGTATTCCCAGTTGGGGGCTTTAGTACGATACCAAGCCCTGATCCCTTCGCGTTCGAGGCGCCGTCTATGAACAAGGTCCACACTCCCGAAGGAGTCCTTGATTCGTCATTAATTCTCTCTCGACCTCGGGTATTAGCGATGGCGCAAAATCGGCGACGAAATCCGACAACACTTGAGACTTAATCGCAGTTCAGGGCCGATACTCAATATCATGCCCGCTTACTTCGACAGCCCACTTGGTCAATCGGCCGGATAACTCGGGCTTGTGCATTATGTTTCTCAATGGGTATGTCGTTACGACGCATATGAGATGGCATTGGAAGTAGGGTTTTAGTTTCCTGGAGGCACTCAATAAAGCGAGTGCTAATTTTTCTAAATGAGGGTATCTAGTTTCGGCCTCGCCTAATGTTCTACTAACGTAATAAATAGGAAACGACGTACCTTGTTCTTCTCGAACCAGGACCCACCCCACTTACCGCTACTTCCGAGACGGCAAGGTAGAGGTATAGTCGCTCCCTATTTTTGGCGTATGTAGCAAAGGTGGGCTAGACAGGTACCTCTTAAGCTCTTCTAACGCGCGCTGACACTCCGGAGTCCACGAGAAATTGTTCTTCTTTTTCGATAGGTTAAAAAATCGGTGACTCTTATCGGATGATCTCGAGATAAATCGGCCCAGAGCGGCTATCCGGCCTGTCATCTTTTGCACGGCCTTTACATTATCTATGATTGTAATGTCTTCGATAGCCTTGATCTTCTCGGGGTTGATTTCTATTCCTCGATTTGAGACCATGAAACCGAGGAATTCGCTCGAGCCCACACCAAATGCGTATTTCTCCGGGTTCAGCATCATGTTGTACCGTCTCAGCACGTCGAGCGCTTCCTGCAAATGGCTCAAATGGCCTTCTGCTTGCAGGGACTTAACTAACATATCATCAATATAAACCTCCATTGTTTTTTCTATTTGTTTTTCAAACATTTGGTTTACTAGGTATTGATAGGTGGCCCCCGCATTTTTTAACCCGAATGGCATCATGTTATAATAGTATGTACCATACTTAGTGATGAAGGATGTCTTTTCTTGGTCATCCGGGTCCATTTCATATTTGGTTATAGCTAGAGTAAGCATCGAGAAAGCTAAGGGTCTCATGGCCAGCGGTAGCATCGATCATGCGATTGATGTTGGACAAAGAAAAAGAATCTTTAGGGCGCGCCTTGTTTAAATCCTTATAATCTATGCACATTCTTAATTTATTTTCCTTTTTAGGGACTACTACTACGTTTGCTAACCATTCTGGGTATTTAACTTCCCGAATGGACCCTATTTTTAACAGCTTAGTTACCTCATCCTTGATGAATGCTTGTTTGACTTCGGACTGAGGCCTCTTTTTTTGCTTGACCGGCTGGAATTTCGGATCGATGCTTAGATTGTGGGTCGTTATCTCCGGTGGTATACCTTTTATGTCGAGATGGGACCAAGCGAAGGAATCTTCGTTAGTTATAAGGAATTGTATAAGTTTTGCCTTGAGCTCGGAACTTAGGCCCGAGCCCAGGTATACCTTTCGATCTGATGAGTCTTCTCGGAGCGAAACTTGCTCGAGTTCCTCGATTGTAGATTTGGTTGAATCGGATTCATCGGGACCGACGAATGACCGGGGGACCCCGTACCTGTCATCTTCGAGATGCTTCTCTTCACCTTCGTTTGTCGAAGGCGATGCCTGTGATTGTTATTTGACCCTTTGAGAAGGAGCTGCTGGTACCGGTACTGCTTCTTCCACTGTGAACATCTCTTTCGCAGCTGGTTGCTCCCTGTAAAGTATTATAATCCCATCGGTCGATGGGAATTTCAGCACTTGTTGTAGTGTTGAAGGTACCGCCCTCATATCGTGGATCCACGGTCTCCCAAGCAGGGCGTTGTACCTCATGTCTCCGTCGATCACGTAGAATTTTGTTTCTCGAATGGTACCGGCAGTGTTTACCCGTAATGTTACTTCGCCTTTGGTCGTGTCGCATGCCATGTTGAATCCTTTGAGCACCCGAACTACAGAGACAATTCGGTCTCTTAGCCCGAGTTGTTCTATAACCCATGATCGGATTATGTTTGCCTGTTACAACCCGTAAATTCGTACATTAGAATACGCTGTGAAGTAGTTTACATATAAGGACATAAGAACCCGGAAAATAGTTAAAAAGTTAAGAAAAAGAGCAGAAGTGTCGCATAGTTGGATATGCGACCGCAAAGCACAAATGCGGACCGCATATCCAACACCAGGATCGCAAACTGAGACAGAGTTCTGGGCTGAAATTGTGTCAAATATGCGGCCAGTATGCGGACCGCATAATGTAAATGCAGACCGACAATGTGACACCTTCCATCGCAGAATGGAACAGAGTTCTGGGCTGAATCCATGTCAGGAATGCGACCAGAATGCGATCGCATTGTTGAAAATGCGAACCGCAAATCTGGCCCTTCTGCGTTGCATAATGCAACATAATTCTGGGTTGAGATTTGCGGCCAGAATGTGAACTGCATGTCATGTTTGCGGCTGAAATGCGATCGCAAACCTGAAAAACACCAGACACGTGTGTCACTTATTGACAGACCTATAAAAGGGGTCCAACCCAATTCTTTCTCATTTTTCTGAGGCTCAAACACAGAAAGAAGACCCTCACGACTCTTTCCCATAATCCCACCCCAACATAATCAATTTCTTCCTCTTCCAAGCCCTAAATTGAAGAAGGAATCAAGAAATTGAAGAACTAAAGAGAAACCCTAGCTGAGTTTCCTCCTTCTACAAACCCAAATTGAGGGCAAGACTTAGAATATGAGGAATCAAAGAAAAGGGCTAGACAATTCACATGCAAGGTAAGTTATTACTCCCTTTCATGCAATTTTCCCTTGGGCATTCATGATATGCTGTTGCACGCCTGTAAGGACTCATGGGAAGGTGTTTCGGAGCCATGAAATCGAGATAAATACTGCTAAACGGAATGGGTCATGGTTATTATGGGTCGTAAATGAGTTGCATGTGTTATATCCGTTTGACAAGGATTAGAGGAGAAAGGGGTGTGGGGAGGCACCATGCAAAACTAGGGGATTGTGATTTATCATAATTATGATGCTTAGTGAGTAGTGGGTGAATTGTTCCTTAACTGTAGATGAAGGAATCGTAGCCATTGCGTAGCTTGAGAACTGGTGCAGCATATACCAGGTATGTAAGACTATACCGTTCTTTCTTGCACGACTCCTATTGATTACCATGCAATGAACGAGCCCCAAAAGAATACTCTACTCTTAGAAGTTAGGGCTGCTTATATTGTTTCCCTCTATGGAGTGATTGCTCTAGTTCTTATGGAATCAATATTGTAGGTATTTCTTGAATCTTATAAGGTTCATGTTAAAGAGATATTAGTAATCACGTGAAAAAGGGAATAGTAATCGTACGCCACTAAAAAGATCCTGGAGCATATAAACGAGCATGTAATGTAGTGTGTGTGTGTATATATATATATGTGTGTGTGTGTGTGTGTGTGTGCAATCTAATTCGTATGACCGTGCCTAATGAAGGCCGGGTATGTTATGACCGAGCCCAGTACGGCCGGGTAAGCTACATTGTGATACGATGATAATGATGAGCCCACAGAGGCATATTATGATGATGAGCCCACAGAGGCATACGTTATGACCGAGCCCAATGAAGGCCGGGTATGAGCCCACAGAGGCATATGTTGATGACGAGCCCATAGAGGCGTATGTAATGGTAAAAGGTAACGACTATGTAATGTATTCGGTAACAATCAATGTATATGAAAATGGCAAGCCCACAGAGGCGTGAGTATAAGACGATGAGAAGGATAATAAACATGTTTATGATAATGTTATAAAGGTTACATGTATAGACATAAGTACTACGAATATGTCATGGTTAGCTTCCCTCAGAGGCGATTCACTTGCTGCAGGTTATATGTTTCTATCCTAAATGCTCATTATTGCTCTTACATTATGTTCCCTGTTTTACATACTCAGTACATTATCCATACTGACGTCCTTTATTTGTGGACGCTGCATGTAGTGCTGCAGGTCCTGATAGACTAATAGACGGAGCTCCCCCGCAGTAGTAGGTTATCCGGTTCAACAGATATTAGCAAGATTCATCTTTCGGACTTGCTACAGCTTTGGTATGCATTTTGAGTAGGCATTTTGGGCACGTTGGGGCCCTGTTCCGACATAGGTAGCTTAATGCATGTTCTTGTAGAGGCTCATAGACAAATGTTAGTGTATATATAGACCAGTGTTGGGTTGACTCATGTATAGTTGTATTGCCTCGTCGGCATATGTATTATGTTGTATAGTTTTGCACTGTAGCCCCGTTGGCACACTATGTATATAAGTATGTTTATGTCATGGTATGACGTTTCAGCCCACTGTGATGTTGTTCGAAACTGCATGCGTATGACAGGCTTTGTAGATAACAAAGAAAGTAAGATAGCAGATATGAGGGGTACGCCGGCGCTCTACAAGCAGGGTCCGGTACCTTGTCGCGGCCCTCCGGTTGGGTCGTGACAGAATTGGTATCAGAGCAAGGTCGTGTCCTAGGGATTGTCTATGAGCCGTGTCTAGTAGAGTCTTGATTATGGGTGTGTAGCGCGCCACATTCTATAATCAGAAGGCTACTTGGCATTTAGGAATGTTACCTTCTTTCTAAATCTTGATCGTGCGTAGAGCTGAGTTGTAATCATTCATTCAAACATTCATCTTGCTTACCTACAGCGATGCCTTCGGCCGGGAAGCAAAAGAATAGTAGACGACTCGATGCAAATGCCGGAGAGGGGACCAGTCAGGTGCCCCAAGCTGTAGAAGGCCAAAGTGAGACGCCTTCTCGGACTTCATCTACTCCTCCTCCCCCAGAAGATATTAGAAGCCGCCCAACATCCCCAGTCCCTTCTTCTGGTGCTACAGACCAAGACCTGAGGACTGCAGTACAGTTGTTGACTAGCCTAGTAGCTTCTCAGGCTCGGAGGTAGAATACCGGTGCTACTGAGAGACCGGTTAGTACGAGGGTCCGTGACTTCATCAATTTGGATCCTCCAGTGTTTACCGGGTCTGATCCTAAGGAAGACTCGCAGGATTTCATTGATCAAATACACCGCACACTGCGGGTTATGAATGCCAGTGACACAGAGGCAGTAGAACTGGCTTCCTATCGATTACGGAATTTTGCGGTCTTCAGGTATGACAGCTGGGAAAGGTCCAGGAGTCCGAATGCTCCCCCACCTGTATGGAATGAATTCTCTGATGTATTCCTTCGCCATTACTTGCCAATTGAGGTACGACGAGCTAAGGCTGATAAATTTTTGAACCTTAAGCAAGGTAAGAATGTACGAGAGTACAGTATGCAATTTGACTCTCTGGCAAGGTATGCTCCCCACATGGTGGCCGAGATGAGCGACAGGGTTCACTTGTTCGTGAACGGATTAGTACCGCTATTAATAAATGAATGCAGGACAGCTTCCCTGATAGGGGGCATAGATATCTCCCGTATACAGGCTTGTGCCCAGACCATAGAGGATCGTAAACGCCAACAAAGGGCGGACGGGGAGCAGGAGAGGAGCCAGCATAAGAGGACAAGAGTTGCAGGGTATTCTGGCGACTCCAGAAGTAGTGTGAGACCCCATTCTTCGAGGAGTTCGGCACCACCTGCATCTAGTGCCCCTCGACAATTTCGGAGTTCGTAGGCATCAGGCTCGCCATATCACAGGGCTACTAGTCAGATGAGATCCCCAATGCCTCGTTGTGAGCAGTGCGGCAGGACCCACTTTGGGCCTTGTCGTCAAGGTTCGGATGTATGCTATTTTTGCGGACAGCCTAGCCACATGAAGCGGGACTGTCCTTATAGAATGGGTGGTATGGCTCAGCAAACTGGATCTGTGGCTGGTTCTTCCCTATCAATTCGACCTCCAGCACGGGGTCCCCAGCAGCCAGCAGTCCGTGGCAGGGGTAGCGGTACAATACCGGGCTCAAGTGGTGTTCAAAACCGAATATATGCCCTAGCAGGTCGACAAGATCTTGAGTCATCTCTAGATGTTGTCTCAGGTATATTATCGATGCTTTCTCATGATGTATATGCATTGATTGATCCCGGATCCACGTTATCTTATGTTACACCCCTTATGGCTGATAAGTTTAATGTCCTACCTGAATCAATAAGCAAACCCTTTGTGATACCTACTCCAATAGGAGATTCTGTGATTGCTAGAAGAATATATAGAGGTTGCACTGTGACGATTTGTAGTCGTCAAACGTCAGCTGATTTAATTGAATTAGAAATGGTTCATTTTGACGTGATAATGGGAATGGATTGGTTGGCATCATGCTATGCTAGTGTTGACTGTCATATGAAGATGGTTAGATTTCAATTTCCTGGCGAACCCGTCTTGAATGGAAGGGACACGCCGAGAGGTAGGTTTATTTTCTACCTTAAAGCAAGAAAGATGATCTCCAAAGGTTGTATCTACCATCTTGTTCGCGTTATGGACGCAGAGGTGAAGTCGCCTACTCTACAATCAATTCCGGTAATCAGTGAATTTTCGGATGTCTTTCCAGATGAACTCCCAGGTCTTCCTCCTGAAAGGGAGATTGAGTTTGGAATCGATGTGTTGCCCGATACTCACCCAATTTCTATCCCTCCATATAGAATGGCCCCAGCAGCATTACGAGAGTTGAAAATACAGTTGAAAGAGTTGCTGGATAAATGCTTCATTAGGCATAGCACTTCACCTTGGGGTGTGCCAGTCTTGTTCGTACGAAAGAAAGACGGATCGTTACGGATGTGTATCAATTATCGTCAGTTGAATAAGGTCACCATAAAGAACAAATATCCACTTCCAAGAATTGATGACCTGTTTGACCAACTCCAGGGAGCCAAATATTTCTCTAAAATTGACCTACGTTCAGGATATTTTCAATTGAGAGTCAAGGAGAAAGATATTCCAAAAATAGCCTTCCGAACGAGATATGGGCATTTCGAGTTCCTAGTAATGTCATTTGGGCTAACAAATGCCCCGGCTGCTTTCATGGATCTCATGAACACTATATTCAGGCCTTATCTTGATGTGTTCATGTTGGTATTCATTGATGATATCCTGGTATATTCCCGTTTAGAGGCAGGACATGTGGGTCACTTGCGATAGTATTCCAGACCCTTCGGGATCACAGGTTATACGCAAAGCTCGCCAAATGCGAATTTTGGCTGAATTTGGTGGCATTCTTAGGCCATGTGATATCTGATGAAGGTATTAGTGTTGATACTCAAAAGATCGACGCGGTCAAGAATTGGCCAAGACCTACTACGCCATCAGAAGTCCGTAGCTTCTTGGGACTAGCAGGGTATTATAGGCGGTTTGTAG